>ONZH01022169.1:0-24680 GCA_900303285.1 Rhinella marina | reverse complement strand
TACGCACTGCTCCAGGCGTCGACCGTTACATGCACTGTGCTGCAGAGGGACAGATGCAGGAAGCATCCTATGTTGTCCACCACATGTGAGTAAAGGACAGGGATGGCTTTATTTGAAAAGTAATGCCGGCTAGGGATCTGCCAGTGCGGCTGAGCGCAAGCCATCAGCTCCCTAAAAGCAGTACAATCAACTAAATTGTACGGCAGAGACTGCACAGCCAGCAACTTGGCCAGGTGGGAATTAAGTTTACGTACTGTGGGATTGCTGGTTGCGTAAACTTGCTTCCTGGCCACACACTTGACGATGGATGGCTGACGAGTAAGTGGAGGTGGAGAAATGCACCTGGATGCGGGCTGAGTTACGCCCCTGGATGCGGGCTGCCTGATGTAAAGGACCCTGGGAGAAGTAGCCAGCTCTTAACATAACATAGTAGTTTATAAGACCGAAAAAAGACATCTGTCCATCCAGTTCGGCCTGTTATACTGCAAGTTGATCCAGAGGAAGGCAAAAAACTCCTGTGAAGTAGAAGCCAATTTTCTCCACTTTAGGGGAAAAAATTCCTTCCTGACTCCAATCAGAATAACTCCCTGGATCAACAACCCATCTCTAGTAGCTATAACCTGTAATATTGTTACACTCCAGAAATACATCTAGGCCCCTCTTGAACTCTTTTAGTGAACTCGCCATCACCACCTCCTCAGGCACAGAGTTCCATAGTCTAACTGTTCTTACCGTAAAGAATCCTCTTATATGTTTGTGTACAAACCTTCTTTCCTCCAGACACAGAGGATGTCCCCTTGTCACAGTCCTGGGGATAAATAGTTCATAGTAGAGATCTCTGTACTGACCCCTGATATATTTATACATGGCTATTAGATCTCCCCTCAGTTGTCTTTTTTTGTAAAGTGAATAACCCTAATTTTGATCATCTTTGGGTACTGTAGTCCACCCATTCCAGTTAATACTTTATTTGCCCTCCTCTGATCCCTCTCCAGCTCTGCTATGTCTGCCTTGTTCATAGGAGCCCAGTACTGTGCACAGTACTCCATGTGTGGTCTGACTAGTGATTTGTAAAGTGGCAGGACTATGTTCTCATCATGGGAATCTATGCCCCTTTTGATGCAACCCATTATCTTATTGCCTTGGCAGCAGCTGTCTGACACTGGTTTCTGCAGTTTAGTTTTCTGTTTACTAAATTTCCTAGATCCTTTTCCATGTCAGTG
The DNA here is from genome assembly GCA_900303285.1 of Rhinella marina. Classification (NCBI taxonomy): domain Eukaryota; kingdom Metazoa; phylum Chordata; class Amphibia; order Anura; family Bufonidae; genus Rhinella; species Rhinella marina. Next base: position 23,457 of record ONZH01022169.1, on the reverse strand, counting down.
TTACCCAGTGTTTTACCATTCAGTATGTACTGGTGACTTGCATTATTCCTTCCCATGTGCATAACCTTATATTTGTCAGTGTTAAACCTCATCTGCCACTTCTCTGCCCAAGCCTCCAGTCTATCCAGATCCATCTGTAGCAGTGTACTGTCCTCTTCTGTGTTAATTACTTTACACAGTTTAGTGTCATCTGCAAAAATTGATATTTTACTGTGCAAGCCTTCTACAAGATCATTAATAAATATATTGAAGAGAATAGGGCCCAATACTGACCTCTGTGGTACCCCACTAGAGACAGTGTCCCAATCTGAGTATGTGCCTTTAATAACCATCCACTGTTTTCTATCACTGAGCCAGTTACTTACACACATACAGATATTTTCCCCCAGGCCAAGCATTCTCATTTTATATACTAACCTTTTATGTGGTACCATGTCAAATGCTTTGGAGAAGTTCATAAATACAGCATCTATTGATTCGCCGCAGTCAAGTCTAGAACTTACCTCCTCATAGAAACTTATTAAATTAGTTTGACATGACCGATCCCTCATGAAGTCATGCTGATATGGAGTAATTTGCTTATTTTCATTGAGGTACTCCAAGATAACATCTCTTAGAAAACCTTCAAACAGTTTAACCACGACAGATGTTAAACTTACCGGCCTATAGTTCCCAGGCTCTGTTTTTGGACCCTGTTTGAATATTGGCACCACATTTGCTATGTGCCAATCCTGTGGCACACTCCCTGTAAGTATAGAGTCCTTAAATATCAGAAATAAGGGTCTGGCAATGACATTACCTAATTCTCTTAGAATACGGGGGTGTATGCCATCCGGTCCTGGCGATTTGTCTATTTTATTCTTTTTAAGATGTCGCTGTACTTCTTCCTGTGTCAGACAGGGCACTTTTAATGGGGAATTTACTTTTATATTCTGCATTTCATCTGACAGTTTATTTTCCTCAGTGAATACAGTGGAGAAAAAAATATTTAATAGCTTTGCTTTCTCCTAATCACTCTCTGCAACTCCCCCCTCATTAATGTGTAAGGGGCCGACACCTTCAGGTTTATACTTTTTACCATTTATATAATTGAAGAACATTTTAGGTTTAGTTTTACTCTCTTTGGCTATTAATCTCTCGGTCGCTAGTTTGGCTGCTTTTATTTGTCTTTTACATATTCTATTTTTTTCCTTACAGTTTTTCAATGCTTCCGCGTTCCCCTCCTGTTTTAGTGATTTAAATGCTTTCTTTTTGTCATTAATTGCTTTCTTTACAGTTCTATTTATCCACATTGTTTTTTTTTCTTGTTCCTTTACCTTTTATTCTCATAAGGTATGTACCTCTCACAATTAGATATTAGGATGCTTTTAAAAATATCCCATTTTGTGGCTGTATTTTTATTTTTGAGGACTTTGTCCCAGTTAGTTAGGCCTATGGCCTCTCTTAGTTGACTAAATTTTGCTTTTTTGAAGTTTGGTATTTTTGTTCCTCCCTGAAGAAACACACTTTTGAATGACAATTGGAAGGTTATTATTTTATGGTCACTATGTCCCAGGTGCCCCCCCCCCCCCAACCTGCACATCTGTTGTTCTGTCAGGTCTATTGGTTAATACTAAGTCCAGTATGGCCATCCCTCTAGTCAGGTCCTGAACCAAATGGGAAAGGTAATTGTCTTTTGTTATTGCCAAGAACCTGTTTCCTTTATGAGATATACAGGTTTCAGTTTCCCAGTCTATATCTGGGTAGTTGAAATCCCTCATAATAACGACCTCATTATGATTTGCCACCTCGCCTATTTTGTTTAGAAGTAGATTTTCTGTGGACTCTGGTATATTAGGTAGTTTATAATAAAGTCCTATTAGTATTTTATTATTGTTTTTGGCTCCATGTATTCATAAAGGCAGACCCCTCGCCCTCTTCGGTTTTGACGATCCTTTCTAAAAAGATGGTAACCCTGTACATTAACTGCCCAGTCATAGCTATCATCCAGCCATGTCTGTTATTCCCACTATGTCGTAGTCCTCCTCACACATCACTAATTCCAGTTAACCAGTTTTATTGGTCAGTCTTCTGCCATTAGTGTACATACAATTAAGAGGTTTATGTATATTTTTTACCCTACACCTTTCCTTCTCAACAGTTCCTCCTTCCATTCCTCTCCCAGTTTCATTACCTTGCCCAGATCTCTATCTGCACTATCTTCCCCTCTTATAATGTAATTCCCCTCCCCGCAGTCCATAGTTTGAACACTATTCCAACCTTGTAGTCATCTTCTCCCCATAACAGGTGTACCTTCCCTATTGAGGTGCAGCCCATCCCTACCCATTACCCTCCCCCCCAGTCCCTAGTTTAAACACTCCTCCAGCCTTCTAGCCATCTTTTCCCCCATAACAGCTGCCCCTTCCCCATTGAGGTGCAGCCCATCCCTACGATATAGCCTGTAGCCCACAGAGAAGGGCTACAGTTATCCAGGAACCCAAACCTCTCCTTCCTACACCAGTTCTTGAGCTACTTTGTTAACCTCCCTAATCTTCCGCTGCCTTTCTTGTGTGGCTCGTGGTAAAGGCAGTATTTCGGAAAACACTACCTTTAAGGTCCTTGCCCTAAGCTTATAACCTAAATCTCTAAAATCACTTTAAGGACGCTCCACCTACCTCTAACTTTGTCATTGGTTCCGATATGGACCATGACTGCTGGAACTTCTCCAGCCCCTCCTAGTAATCTGTCAACCCGATCCGTGATGTGTCAAACTCGAGTGCCAGGAATCAATGCGCTGCTGTAATCCACCTTGGTTAGACAAATTTGCAGCATGACGCCGCTTCAGATGGTTCCATAGAGCAGTGGTCCCTACATTTGAGGCTTCCCCACGGCTCAATTTCTGCTTACAGAAAAATTGCACATGGCCGTGCTGATGTCCCCCGGCAGAGTGGTGAAATACTTCCACACACCTGATGGTCGGCCTCTAGAGGTAGCCAAGCTTGTAGCCCTTGCACGCTTAGACCCTGATGCCGACCCCACCCTACTTGTGGTCTCACTAGTTCCCAAGGCAGGCCTGGGCCTACCTTGCCTCTGCCCTCTGTTACTGTCACTACCACCGCCCTCCTCCTCTAACAAATCCTCCTCACCAGCCCGATCCACCTCCCAGGTCCTCCTGTCTAACACACAGTCATCATCAGACCCCCACCACTTTTGTCTGAATGCAATATCAGCTGTTCCCCACCAACCTCTGATTCTGGGCAGTCCAAACACTGACTGCTCTCTAAAAAATCAGAGAGGCTTTCCTCAATGTCTGCCGGATTGTGCGGTGGGGTTCGGTGGCTTTTTATTTGATAAAACGCAGACGGTAAACCAAAAAATGAATTTCTGATTAACTAGTGTAGCTGATGTGCTGTTCAGTGTCACTCTATTAGGCTACATTCAGATGAACGTAAGTGTTTTGCGGATTGTGGATCTGCAAAACCCGGATACCGGAACGGATATGTTTCCATTTATACGGTCGTTTGTATGCGCCCTTATATTGTAGTGGAATCTGGCCAGTAACACATTGTGACTTATGGTTGTTTAACCAGGCTTCAAAATAAAATGTCTGGTAAATGATAGATTGGCAATGGGGGGGGGTAATAGAAAACAAACTGTGGCATGTTATCCACATGTTAAAATTTGGGTAGCTGTAGTGCAAACAGCATCACAGTTGGTATCAGCTGTCCGGCCAATGTAGAAAGCCATGGGGCCGTGGTTCTCCCTCGCTTCTAGGAGAGGGAAGATTATTATTGCAGGGGATGCAAATTACATTGTGGACTGAATAGCTCACTCATCGTCTGTCACAGCAGGATAATGTTGATGTTACCTCTGATTCTGACACTATGCCATTGAGCCATAGTTCAGAGCATTCTTCCTGCCCGTCCTCCTTGTGGCCCAAAATAAGCCTTTTATTTCTATTATTTCAGTCTTCACTGAACCCCTCTTATTGGTTTACCTTATTTTTGCCTAGAAAGAGACAACACCCTTGATGTTATGGAAGATTTTCAAGATAGGCTTCCTCTTGATGAGCTATGTGAGAACTGTTTATGCAGTTTAGACTGCCTAGAGGAGAAGGTTCAAACGGAGAACTGGATGACTGAATGCATAGATGTGTTGGTGGTGGTAGCAGTTATGGTTTTCATGGTAGGGACTAGCTGTATAGAAGGAAAAGATCATAAGTGTAGGGAAAGGATAGGGAGGAATTATTCCACATGCTGCAATAGGGGAGCGTACAGCCTGGGTAATGAGAACAATCTTATTACACCTTGCTGCACTGACTGTGGGTCCAAATTGCCATTATACTGCTGCTTTCAGGTTTGCAATAGATGATGCCTCTGTAATTCCAGCAAACCTTGCTTGTTAATGGGGTGCAAGTGCTGTGTGATATAGCCATTAACAGGTTGTATTACTTGGAAATATTTGTACATCTTATTAGCCCTTGTGTGGTGCAGTTATATGTTCAAAAGCCTTTTTTGGGGAGTATTAGTGGAAAACAAAAAAAGGACTTATTTGCTGTTCAGCAGTGCGGTTATATGTCCTAAAGCCTTTTTTGGGGTGTATTAGTGGGGAAAAGGACTTATTAGCCATTCAGTGGTGCATTTATATGTTCTACAGCCTTTTTGGGGGTGTATCAGTGGAAAAAAAGGCATATTAGCTGTTGTGCGGCAAAGTGACAAAATTAATGCCTTTTTTGGGTGTATTAGTGGAAAAAAGTCTTATTTTCCGTTTAGCGGTGAAGTTATATGTCCTAAAGCCTTTTTTGGGGTGTACTAGTGGAAAAATGGGCTTATTGGCCATTGTGCGGTGAAGTGACAAAATGACAGCCTTTTTTGGGGTGTATTAGCGGTACAAAAAAGTCTTATTTGCTGTTTAGCGGTGCAGTTATATGTTCTAAAACCTTTTTTGTGGTGTATTAGTGGGGAAAAAGCCGTTATTATTAGCCGTTATGCGGTGAAGTGACAAAATTACAGCCTTTTTTGAGGTGTATTAATTTCCTTTTTATTTATTTATTTGATCTAACAGTATGTCAGAAGTGACAGGCCCTGCCCAGGAGAGTGGCAAAGGCCTAAATGTTTCTGGTGCAGGCACAGGTCGCAGCAGAGTAAGGGGGCGTTGGCAGCAGGGGTCACAGCGAGAGGCCTGAGCGTCCAGTGTCATCTAGCGGTCGTGTCTTGACCAGAAACCCAGCGGTTCTTGAATGGTTGACTCAGTCATCCATTTCGTCATAAGTGACATCAGACACCCCCAGCCAAGAGTCGGTGGGTTTGTCAGACACAACCCTTAGTTGGCATGGCCTGGGAGCAGGCCTTGTGCCCTCACCTATCCTCAACCTGCCTCTGTCCTTTTCTGTTCTCTCAGACAGACAAGTATTATATGCTGTGGGCTCAGCTCCACTATACAGCAAGGATGAGCTACTAGAGGACAGTCAGCAGCTACTGGCCTGCCAAGATGTGAAGGAGACATCCGCCGCTTCCACCTCCACAGTCTGTGTGCCACTCTGTGGTCTCCTCATGCTGCTGCTGCTAGCTCCACACTACGTCACGTTGCCAGTTTGTGGCTTCCTCATGCTGCTGCTGCCACCTCCACACTATGTCATTGTACCACTCTGTGGTCTCCTCATGCTGCTGCTGCTAGCTCCACACTACGTCACGTTGCCAGTTTGTGGCTTCCTCATGCTGCTGCTGCCACCTCCACACTATGTCATTGTACCACTCTGTTGTCTCCTCATGCTGATGTCACCTTGCCACTCTGTGGTCTCCTTATGCTGCTGCTGCCACCTCGACACTCATTGGGCCACTCTGTGGTCTCAACTTGCTGATGCCAACTAACCACTCTATCACTGAAACACCCTGTGGACTTTTCATGCTGTTCCCACCCTCCCCACTCCATGACTGGGCAACTATTTTGCCTTTTTAGCCTGGTTGACATCATCATTTATTTGACCCTTCTGATATGTCAGAAGGAAAGAAAAATGAGATGCACAACGGATCCTGTCTATGTAGCAGCTGTAAGGCCTGTATGACATGGTCCCTATTTTGCATCAGAATTGGCTTATGATTTGGTAGCCAAAAGCAGGAGTAGGTACAAAACACAGAAGACATGCAAATATTCCATTTGCGTGTCATCTCTGTTCTGGATCCATTCCTGTTTTTTTTTTTGGATTTAGCAATACTGATGGATTACTGACCAAATGCTGACGTGAAGGCGGATGCTCAACAGACAGGATCCATTTTTTGAGGGTTATTGTTCTGACAGATCACAGGAAGGGCAAAATAATCAGTGATGTCAACATAAACTTACTGCTGACACCCTTTCCACTCTGTCCGGAGGGGGGAGGGGGGGAAGGGAGTTTGTACTTGTGCAAGCGTTTGATAGAAATGGTTCTGTAGAAATCTATGTGGAATCAATGAATCGGTGTAAAAGGAGTGCGCCCTTTCACACTATAGTAGGATCTTGGGCCGCTTTATAGCTGGCGCTAGCATTGACCTGTAAGACTGAGGTCACACTTGAGTTATTTGGTCAGTTTTGGCCCCATAGCTGCCCAAATACATTAAGTGTGCAGTGATTCTAAGAGCAACGCCTGTCATCTGCGTGTCATACTGACTATTGTTTCACTACCACAGCAGACTCCCTATGTGTGTTACTGCAAGGCATAGTATTCTACACCACTATACAGGCTCTCTGCAGCCATGAAATAGCTGTTTTTAATGCAATTTGCTACAAATAAATTCGGATTGAATAAAATATTTTCGGACAATTTTGTGAACCGGCCGAATCAAATTTGAGAAATTTGCTTATCTCTAGTAGGGACATTAGTAGTTATGATGATAGTGGCGCTTGAAGGAAATACAGAGGTGGAAATCATGAGTGGGTGGCATGGAACGCATCTCAGTCTGAGTGGAGGAAAAACTGGAACAGTTTGATGAGTGTGTGGGGGTGCCACAGGAGGAGAGTGTGCTGGCAGGAGCCAGGAGCAAGTGATGCTGCTACTGCTGTTGGTGCAAGTTCAAAAGCTGTGAGACCAAGTGCAAGATTGGGTGGTGGTAGTGGTGGTGGCTTAAAAGTTGTGAGCTTTGCAGTTGGAGTATTTCGCATGTCTATAAGACATTGGGTTCAAACACAAATGTAGGAACTGTGGTTCTCCTACAGCACATGAAGGAGCATCACATGCTCACATGGAAAATTTTAACTGGCCGGTAACGTAAACAAGACTGTTTTCCTTCTCCCAGTCATGATTCCCAATCATGGTTTTAGATTCAACATTATCAGTTACTGATTCACCTGCTAAGACTATTCCATGTCCTCCATCGTTGCTCATCCAGAACTATATGTATGAGCAGGAAACAACAAAACACTACTGTTCCAACTACCTGTACACAGCTGCACATCTCCTACCCTTTTAATGAAGATCCATACTGTACTTCGGACTTAACAGCTACTATTATACCTGATGCAACTACTACTACTATTACTGCTACACAGCCACACATGTCCAGCCTTGTTTGAAAGGTTCTTTTCTGCACTGCTGCTGCTGCTCCTGCTACCACTTCTACTAACCCTACACAGCCGCATATGTCCTGCCTTGTCCTCTGGTATCTCTATAAAAATCTAATGTGCTCTATAATCTTCTTTGAGCAATATATGAGTCTATGAGATCATTGAAAATCATTTCTGTTTTAATTTCCATTTATTTATACACACAGTGTCCCAAACTTTTTTGGAATTAGGGTTGAAATAAAACAGAACAGAAACGATAAAAATGTGATATTCTTATAATCATACTGATCTACAGAATCAAGTTAGAATGTAATGTTCACCTAGATGAAACATGATGAGCGAATTTCCTGAAACTCAGATTTGATTTGTGTCCAAATAAATTCAAAGTGAACCAAAAGTGCACAAGGTGTGGATGACATTCTGGTTCTCCTTGGACTTTATGTAATTTTTCAAACTCTTTAAAGCCAAAACATCATTATCAATGTCAAAGTGACAGCAACATTTACAACTATGGGTAAACACATGACTGCAGGTGGTAACAAACTGTCTCTTTAAAAACACATTGCATTGTCTAATGTTTTACTTTTTTAAATCATTCAAAAATGTTTGCCTGTTGATGGCAATTGCCTTCTGACACTTTCTGGGGTCATGTGTTCTCTTTCTTCATTTCTCCTGTCTTTTGATCTGAAAAATGGCTGACTTCATTTTGATACATTCACCCAAATCAAAGACAAACATTTGAATTGAGTTTCAGCCCTAATTTTTGGAAACAGAATCTAATTAGATTATCGCTGTTGAAGAAATACTGTTTAAAAGCGATTTTCAAAGCATACTTCTAAAAGTACTTTGTTGGAGATTTATTAACCCCTTCGCGACCAGCGCCGTACATGTACGGCGCTGGGGCGATGCGGGCACATGGCGCCCGCTCGCGGGTGCGGCGGGCGTCATGGCCGGCAAGTCTCTGCTGTTTCTAACAGCAGAGACTTGCCGCTACCTACCACATCGGCGGCGTCTCTGGGTTGACTAGATGCCGTGATCACACGTGATCACGGCATCTAGTTGCGTCTAAACCCGGAAGCGTTCGCTTCCGGGTGGTGTACAGACACCCCGTGTGACCAATCGGGGTGTCTGTACACCATATGAAAACTGTAATCCTCGCTGGTGAGGATTTACAGTTTTCAAACTGCAATTCTTATTCTGGCCACTAGATGGCAGGCCAGGATAAGAAATGAGCAATTGATGGTTTCTGAGCCTATAAACCCAGAATTGCCTCATAAAGAAAAAAAAAAAAGCCACAATTTATAAGCCCATATTTGAGCTTTCTAATAGTAAAAAAAAATTTAAAAAAAATGTTAAAAATATATAAAAAATAAAAAAGATGTAAAAGTTCAAATCACCCCCCTTTCCGTATAAGTAAAAAATAAAATACCTAAATAACAATAAATATAGACATCATGGTATCACCGTGACCGAAAACGCCTGTACTTTTAAAATATAAAAAAAAAAATTCCAATACGGCGAATTGGTGTGGCGGAAAAAAGCGTCCAAATGGCGATTTGCCGTTTTTTGTCGCTTTTTTTTTCTAAAAAAAATTAAATAAAAAGTGATCAAAAAGTCATACACACCCCAGAATGGTATCAATAAAAACTTCAGATCGTCCCGCAAAAAATGAGCCCCCATACAGCTCTGTACACATAAATACCAAAAAGTTATAGGGGTCAAGATTTGACAAGGAAAAAAAAAAAAAAAAAAAAGGGCAACTTTCTAATTATGTTATCACTATGAAAACGCAGAGAAAAACTATACATATTAGGTATTGCCGGATTCGTACTGACCAGTAGAATGAAAGTAACGGATCAGTTTTAATGCACATCGAACGCTGTAAATAAGAAACCCGTAGAACTGTAGCGGAATAGCGTTTTCTTTGCAATTTCACCCGGTTTGGAATTTTTTTCCCGCTTCCCACTACACTGTATGCAATATTAAATGGTGGCGTTGGAAAGTACAACTTGTCCCGCAAAAAACAAGCCCTCATACAGCTATGTGAACAGAAAAATAAAAGAGTTATGGCTGTTTGAAGGCAGGGAGCGCAAAACGAAAATGCAGAACCGAAAAAAGCTCCGGTCGTGAAAGGGTTAAAGACTGGAGTTTTACACCAATCTGTAAAATCTCCTGCACTACCAGAGGATGCACCTAATTTCCAGGATAATGGAAACCAAACTGAATCTTTATTTTTGGCCAGGACTCAATTATGACAGATCAAAAGGAAATGCCTCCAAAGGTTTTAGTTTGGAGTTACACCCCACGATTCCATTATTTTCCGTTGTAAGCCTAACGGAAAACTATAACGGAATTGAAAACGTCAATGTGAAACCCTTCTCCCCAAAATGTGTCGGGCCCATTGATTCTGCGTCTTCCTCACCTTCACCACTCCCCCGTTTAAGAAAGTGGCCAGGGAGGCATGAAAACAATACTTGTGACAAAATTTGTCTCTAATGGCATTTAAAAAGTCACAAACACGGTGTTTGTGAAATCTGTGCCAGAAAAGTGGTGACGAGAGAACACCTTGCCTCCCATAGGTGCCATAAAAATAGTACAGAGAGATAACACTTTCCCATTATGTATCTGTTTTATCTATAAATAGCCTACTATGGTTTTACATGGATTTAATTTGCATAAAAAACTAATTAGTATTCCATATTTCTTTAGGTTACCATGCAGTAGATTTTATATCATTGGTAATATGAAAACTTAATACTATATTTTTAATCATTAAATAAATGTTATTTTAGCTAGAAAAAAATGATGCAATTACCAATCCACCTTTCAATACTTTGGCAACATCATTTTTATGATTTGCAGTAAGATTTCCTTTTGTTACATAATGTTAAGTGCCTTTAGCTTTCAGCCTTGTCCTGAGAAAATTGCCAAATCTTTACTTAACATAAATTGCGCTCAGAAAGTTGAATCATTTTCTATTTACATTATAATAAAATAAGGCATGAGGTAATTCTTAATTTTTTTTCTGACAAATTGGGTTGTTACTTTTTAATGGAGTAGTTTTAAATTGCAGACTTGAGGAAGTTTAAGGTGAGCCTGTTTGGTCAGCTTCCCAAATTTAATGAAGATTAGTAGACATCACTTGCAAAGTAATTAGGAAGGCATAAGGTGAATTACACCAACATATGATCTATTCCATAAAGTCATTTATAGAAAACCAAAACAAGTAACTGAAATAGTTTTTCACATTATTTGTTATGTTTCCTTACTTCAGTTAAAGAAACTGTTAAAACTGTGTACTGTAATAACATTAACAGAAGAGATGAGCAAATCAATTCTAAACAAATCAAATTTGACACAACTTTTCCAAAAAGTTGGGTCAAATCCAAATCCAAACTTTTGGCAATTTAATTTGGGCAAATTTCTCAAAATGGTACAGTTTTTCTCTTTTTTTTAAGGCTGGTTTCACACGAACGTTGTGTTTTGCGGTCCGCGGATCCATTGTAACAATGCATATCCTTGTCCCTTTTGCGGACAAGAATAGGACAGGTTCTATCTTTTTTGCGGGGCTACGGAACGGGCATACGGGTGCGGACAGCACACCGTATGCTCTCAGTATTTTTTGCAGACCCATAGAAATGAATGGGTCCGCATTTTTGATGTGAAAAATGCGGATCGGAGCCCGCAAAAAATACTGTCGTGTGAAAAGGGCCTAATGCTGTTTGTTACCACCAGCAGCCTTGAATTTTCCAATAGCCATATATATCGATGTCACTTTAAGATTACTAATGCTTGCCATTAAAGAGATTGAAATGTGTTGCATACAATCCTAAGAGACTTAAGAATGTCATCCACAACAAATAGGAAAACTTTTGATTCAGGACAATTTGATCAAATTGAATCACCTGACCGGTTCAACCAACTCGACTCTGAATCAAGTTTCAAGAATTTTGCTTATCACTAGTTAACCGTTAAACTGGCAAATTAATATTTTACAAAATAACTATTTATTTAGCATAGCAGAGATGATACATTTTTATCATTTCTATTCCCGACTGTATCTCTTAAATGTAAATTACATTCTAAATTTTAGAAACATTTCAAAATATTTAAAGTGGAAACATAGCTAAGCAACCTGAAGATAAATTTATCAGAGAAGTTCACCATAAATGTGATGCATTTTGAGAGACTTTTGTCTAACTACACACCATCTTCTGTTGGCTTATTTTGTGGTACAAAAACTTTGTGCAGTTTTGGTGAACAGTGTGAAATTGTTACCCCTCTAATAAAGGATGAGTGAAGCAGTTTGGACCAAACCGAGTTCGGTCCGAACTTTGCTATTTTACAGACTGCAGAAGAACCCAAATATTTTCAGGTTCCTTTCATACAAATCCATTAAAACGGCCCCTAGTGACTTGTAGAGTACTAGTGAGAAATCAGTGTTGGGTCATCTCACATTTTATTTTTATTTATATATTTATTTGGGTTTAAAATCAGTAATTGAGAACAAAATATTAGGGCTAAATCAGTTTATTATCTACACACACACACACACACACACACACACACACACACTGTTCCAATTTTTTAGTACACCAATACAGAACTTAGGGGAACAATTTGCCTGTGACTTTAAACGTGCAATTTTGCGTCACGCCTCAATCATCCATTTCCATTTATTCTATATCCACACGATTTGAAATTTGTTTTTGTGGACTTGCTCAATTTAAATAAAGTGGCTGCTCAGGCCCTTTGAGGAGCCAGCTTTATTTGTCAATCGCCATTCCACTACTTTATGTTCTGAAGCAGATACTGCTAAATCTGGCCGGCCAGGTTACAGGAGACGTGGCACCTACATCTCAAGGCCACATTAGCCCTGTGGAGGCTGAACTGGAGGAGGAGGACATTCCAGCTTAAGCAATGTCTAGAGAAATTGGTCTTTTTTCTTCAAAGTTCATGGGAGAGGAGCAGCCAGAGGAGCTACCGGGTGATGAGGAAGACAAGGCTGATGACCCAGACACACTGTGGCAGTATGCAGTGGAGATGGAGACACAGAGTATCTCTGAGTCACTTTCGCAGTCACCCTTGCTACTGTACCAAAATGGGGGCTTTTTTTCTTGTGAGAGGAATAACAAACTGAACTACTATTGAGACATCCTATGTAGTCAGTTGGCCGCTGCCTATGTGCACCATTGCCCATCCTTATGAAGTTCTGACTTGGGTGGGCCCTCTGCGCTCACATTCCACTGCCATGGCTACTGGTGGTTGGAGGGGCAGGAGCAGTACCAGCTCCATCAGCAACTTAAGTCTAAAGTCTTTGAGCAGTTTTCTTCACCCATCTAGTGACAAAACTACTCACCAGCAGCAACAGCTAGACATGGAGCAAAACCTGAACCAGTAGGTGGTGGAATACTTGGACTGCACCCTGCCACTCTACATCGAAGATCCCCTGGACTACTGGACAGCATGAGAAGACCACAGAGTTGGCAGCAGCATGAGGAGACCACAGAGTGGCCCAGTGACAGAGTGGTGAGGTGGAAACAGCATGAGGATACCACAGAGTGTTGAACCTCACTGATATTGGTGGCTTATGCTAAGGATTGCTTAACCCTAAAAGTTTTTTTTCCAGACTTTAATACTGATGGATAGGTCATCAGTATCTGATCCATGGGGGTCCAACACCCGGGACGTCTGCCAATGAGCTGTTTGAGAAGTCAGTGGCACTCGCAGTAGCACTGCACATTCTCCAGCTTTTTCTAGACAAAGTGATACGTTCATTGGTCACATTACCTAGGCGCAGCTCAACCCCTTTTAAGTGATTGGGGCTCAGCTACCATACCAAGCACGGTCACTGTGCAATGTATAGCACTGTGCTTGGTGAGCATGGAGAAGGCCACAGTGCTCACAGGAGTGACAGTGCTGTCTCAAACATCTGATTAGTGAGGGTCCCGGAGGTCGGGCCCCCACCGATCAGATACTGATGACCTATCAGTATTAAAGTCTCAGAAATCCCCTTTAAAATACTGGAAACCCTCTAAGGCCCAAATGATTCAAGAAGTTCACAGTGTGGGGCACCAAAAAGTGGAGCAGTGATGTGGTAGTCATAGGGGGTGAGGAACGTCAATTAGAACAAGAATGTAACGTCAATATAGGAGAATACCCTTAGGGTGACAAAAAGCAGATAAAATAACAGTCTTGTGTATACTATGCAGCCACAACCAATGTATTAACTCATGTATACATCGTAGGGTGAAGGCAGTTGTCAAAAATACACACCGCTTAGTATCTAGGGTAAGGAAAATAATTTTTTCAACTGATTTTTTTTCTCAAATGGAGAAAAACTTACTTCACCAGGGAGGGGGGTGAACAAGATGAGCTCAAGACACTTGTCACCCACACCTCCCTCGCCGATATCGAGTGTAGAATTGGTCAGAACACCCCGTCTTTAACAGAAGTATTAGGGGTGCCTTTTATTTCAAAGAATAGCTCAGCGTGTTTCGGGGATCACAACTAATGTCCCCTTCTTCAGGAGCAAAACAACACATACAGAACATGACTCACATTTATAGAAGTATCAATCCAACTGGATGGGCTCCACGTGCTGGGAACGCTGGAAAAGGTTGCCGGTCACTTGACCAGGAGTAACAAAGTTCCAATATATTTCACAATGGTAAAAAACTAATAAAAATTCAATGAATTAAATTGAAAGTAAAAAAGTAATAATGCCAGTAGTTAATAGTGTAGCGAAGATCTTCCCTTAATAGGAAGAATATACAGTCATGGCCAAAAGTTTTGAGAATGATACAAATATTAATTTTTACAAAGTCTACTGCTTCAGTTTTTATAATGGTAATTTGCATATACTCCAGAATGTTATAAAGAGTGATCAGCTTAACAGCAATTACTTGCAAAGTCAATATTTGCCTAGAAAATGAACTTTATCCCCCAAAACACATTTCAATATCATTGCAGCCCTGCCTTAAAAGGACCAGCTAACATCGTTTCAGTGATTGCTCCATTAACACAGGTGTGGGTGTTGATGAGGACAGGGCTGGAGATCAATCTGTCATGATTAAGTAAGAATGACACCACTGGACACTTTAAAAGGAGGCTGGTGCATGGCATCATTGTTTCTCTTCTGTTAACCATGGTTATCTCTAAAGAAACACGTGCAGTCATCATTGCACTGCAGAAAAATGGCCTAACAGGGAAGAGTATCGCAGCTAGAAAGATTGCACCTCAGTCAACAATCTATCGCATCATCAAGAACTTCAAGGAGAGAGGTTCCATTGTTGCCAAAAAGGCTCCAGGGCGCCCAAGAAAGACCAGCAAGCGCCAGGGCCGTCTCTTAAAAGTGTTTCAGCTGCAGGATCGGGCTACCAGCAGTGCAGAGCTTGCTCAGGAATGGCAGCAGGCAGGTGTGAGTGCATCTGCACGCACTGTGAGGCGGAGACTCTTGGAGCAAGGCCTGGTCTCAAGGAGGGCAGCAAAGAAGCCACTTCTCTCCAGAAAAAACATCAGGGACAGACTGATATTCTGCAAAAGGTACAGGGAGTGGACTGCTGAGGACTGGGGTAAAGTCATTTTCTCTGATGAATCCCCTTTTCGATTGTTTGGGACATCTGGAAAACAGCTTATTCGGAGAAGACAAGGTGAGCGCTACCACCAGTCTTGTCTCATGCCAACTGTAAAGCATCCTGAAACCATTCATGTGTGGGGTTGCTTCTCAGCCAAGGGAATCGGCTTTCTCACAGTCTTGCCTAAAAACACAGCCATGAATAAAGAATGGTACCAGAATGTCCTCCGAGAGCAACTTCTCCCAACCGTCCAAGAGCAGTTTGGCGATCAACAATGCCTTTTCCAGCATGATGGAGCACCTTGCCATAAAGCAAAGGTGATAACTAAATGGCTCAGGGAACAAAACATAGAGATTTTGGGTCCATGGCCTGGAAACTCCCCAGATCTTAATCCCATTGAGAACTTGTGGTCAATCATCAAGAGACGGGTGGACAAACAAAAACCTACAAATTCTGACAAAATGCAAGCATTGATTGTGCAAGAATGGACTGCTATCAGTCAGGATTTGGTCCAGAAGTTGATTGAGAGCATGCCAGGGAGAATTGCAGAGGTCCTGAAGAAGAAGGGTCAACACTGCAAATATTGACTTGCTGCATTAACTCATTCTAACTGTCAATATAAGCTTTTGTTACTCATAATATGATTGCAATTATATTTCTGTATGTGATAAAAACATCTGACAAACACACATAAAAACCAGAGGGCAGCAGATCATGTGAAAATATAATATTTGTGTCATTCTCAAAACTTTTGGCCATGACTGTACTGTTAGGGGTGGGAGACCGGATAGTAGCGGTGCGTTCCACTGTGGAACGCAATGTGCCACTGCTACCACCGGAAGCGGAAGGGCTGATCAGGAGGCGGTGCACTCCAACCTGGAGTGCATCGGCATAAGACATATTCCAATAGGCTTGATAAAGTGAAGTGTGGGATCGTGGCTAATGCGTTCCATCCTGGATCCTGGAACGCATGGATCCCACTGATGTCTATTAAGCGTCTATTATTTAATGTGGGCATTAAATACAATTTTTTTTTAATGTTTTAAAGAAGATCATTCTAGATTAGTAATAGTAAATGGGAATAGTAAAAATAAATATGGAGATTTAAATAAATAATGGTATAATCAAAATATGTAAAATAGTAAATGTGATAAATAAAGATGTTAGAGGGAAAAAAAAGAGAAAAAAAAAGAGAAAAAAAAACAATTGTGAATGTATTAAGCGATCATGCACCTGGAGTCCATCAAATGATAGATAGTGGTATCTAGAGAAGTATAGACAATTGCAAAACTATCAAAATAAATATAGGATTAAAAAATAAAAAATAAAAATATATATCCTTTCGTATGCACATGTAATTTCCTAAAATTAATTATATATATATACGTGTATATATACCCTCTATAATGATTAGTATTAATATAAAAATTAATATGAATAGAAATAAAATAAAATCACTAAAATATTGCTATCACCGTAGGTAAATTGGTCCAAAAAATCCATAGGTACATAGGCTTATCAACTATATATAGATATATATAAAAATGTTAATTGAAATATATAAATCATAAATATAAGAAATGTATCATTAAAAATCTCTGTTGAAAACAAACATGGATGAATAGATAAAATATAAAATACATGCATAGGGTAAAACACAACAAAGCCAGATATCTCATGTGTATGAATAAATAAATAAAATGGACAGGCTTGTGAAGGATAAAGTTAAAACATTAGTAATTGCTATATTCCAACGTCTCATTCAACCCAAAAGGAGTTAGCGTGCTGAAGCGAAATATCCAAAACATTTCTTTTCTACATAATTTTGAATATGAGTAGGGGACCCAGTCAATAGGAGTTATTGTAAGAAGACTTGGATCACCATTGTGTTTGGTGGAGAAGTGTTTGGATACGCTATGTTTTGGATATTCTTTATTTATGTTTTAACGATGTTGGTTTAATCTTTCTCTTAGAGTTTGTGCAGTGCAGCCTACATATTGAAGACCGCAAGGACATTGTAGCATGTAAATCACATAACTGGAACTGCAGTCCATATGACCTTTGAGTTTAATTCTTTCACCGGTGTTTGAAATCAAAATCTCATCAATTTCTTAGGAAATTATATTGCAACATTTACAATGTTTAGAACCACATCTATAAGAACCTATAATATTTAAACCCCTTGATTTATATAGGCTGGCACTGGAACTATCCTTGTGGATCTTTGGACAAGATGGGGCCAGTAGGGACTTAAGGGTACGTGCCCGGCGGTAGGTGATTTTTGGTTGTTTAGTAGTGATGAGCGAGCCGAAGCGGCAATATTCGGGATTCGCACGAATATTGCCCGCTTCGGCTCGGCATCCCGAGCCAGCGCGGACTCGTGATGATTTGTGCGTCACTGCCAGTTTGAAATGCCCGATTTTTTTTTTTCAGCCAATCAGCATCAAAGGGAAGCCTGTGGGAACGCCTGCTGTGATGTAACATCCCCTATACCTCCCCAGCAGTGATTGGCTGGCAGTGACATGTGACCTAAATTTACATAAGGAAGGGACCTGCAGCATCAGCCTCATTGTGCTTTTGGGAAGGAGAACAGACAGACAGAGACAGTGTTAGCTCGTGTAGTGTGTGCAGCAAGCAGTTAGGAGTTAGGATAGGAAGCCTCAACAGTCTTTTTAAAGACTAGTTATACTCTGACAAACAGTATACAGTATATACTGTAAGCCTGTATTCTGTGTAGGAATAGGAAGCCACAATAGTCTTTTAAAAACCCAATTGATTCTCTGAAGAAAACTATACAGTATATGCTGTAAGCCTGCATTCTGTGCAGAGCTGTGCCTGGTACACCTTGTCCAGCCACATAGATCAAACTATACATATCTAAACAGATATATTCCTGTGCATGACTGTGCAGTGACTAGTGAATACATTTCATCAGCCTGCTATATACCTCAGAGTCTATAGATACCGTATTGATCTGTGGATTCCCGTTTTATTTGCGCAAACTGCGTACATCTTTTTTTGGATAGGTCTGAAAATAATCGTACCTGCATATCTATCTACATTGTCTGTTTAATTTCACTCATCCGTAATACACGTTGCAGTGACTAGTGAATACATTTCATCAGCCTGCTATATACCTCAGAGTCTATAGATACCGTATTGATCCTTTACAATTATAATAATATAATACTGCTACTGTGCACATGGAGAACCCCAGGGTCAGGGGGAGAGGGGGAAGAGCTGGGAGAGGTGGAAGAGGTGGTCGTGGAGGGAGAGGTGGGAATCGTGGTGGTGCAGTGGTCAGCGGTGATGACCGTGGTGTGCGTGGTGACACAGTGCCGGCTGCTGTGGGTACAGTGGAAACACGTAAGGACCACAAGCTGTTGAAGAGCCAGAGGGCTGCGACGAGGGAGAAGCCAGGGCCGAGTCACTTACTTCCCCAAGTGCTTCCTAGAGCGTCATGCTCCAGCCCGTACTATGCGCCACTCCTTAGTTTGGGAGTACTTTAAGGATGATGAGGCCGATCCTCGTTTGGCGGTGTGCAAGCTGTGCCACACGTCAATGAGCAGGGGTCCAAAACGCAACAACCTGACTACTAGTAGCCTACGCAAACATTTGGAGAGAAAACACCCCACCAAATGGTTTGCACTTCTGTCAGCTGGTGACGTTGACACAGTTAGTCCTGCAACTGTGTCTCGTCCAAGCCAGGACGTTGCAGCTTCCAGCCCCGAAAGGACCCCTCCAGCTCCATCTCCCTCCCTCTCCTCCACTCATGTGTCCCAGTGCGGCGTTCAACTGTCTCTATCGCAGACATTTGAAAGCAAGCCACCCACCCCCATGCGCAAGCTCTAAATGTGCACATCGCCAAGCTGATTAGTTTGGAAATAGGGAAGCGGCAGCAGGCAGTCCTGAAACTACTGAGCCTGGGGGATAAGAGGCACACGACTGAAGAGCTCTTACAGGGCATCAGGGGGCAAAACCAATGTGTGGCTGGCACCGCTGAACCTTCAGCCAGGAATGGTGGTCTGCGATAATGGGCGTAACCTGGTGGCGGCTCTGCATCTTGGTGGGCTGACTCGCGTGCCATGCATGGCCCACATGCTCAACTTGGTGGTCCAGCGGTTCCTCAAGACCTACCCCCAGTTGAGTGAGTTGCTCACCAAGGTGCGGCGCATATGCGCCCATTTTCGCAAGTCCACCACCGACGCCGTGACCCTCAGGACTGTGCAAGGGCGGCTACAACTCCCTGTTCACCAGCTGCTGTGTGACGTTCCCAAGCATTGGAATTCGGTGTTACACATGCTAGCCAGGGTGTACCAACAACGCAGGGCAGTTGTAGACTGCCAGCTGATCCCCCGAGGTGGTAGTCAGGCCAGTCAGC
The DNA here is from genome assembly GCA_900303285.1 of Rhinella marina. Taxonomy (NCBI): domain Eukaryota; kingdom Metazoa; phylum Chordata; class Amphibia; order Anura; family Bufonidae; genus Rhinella; species Rhinella marina. The sequence continues at coordinate 3,981 of ONZH01022169.1, read as the reverse complement.
TTCCTCATGTCTATGCTGAGGAGTGGACGTGGATGGCTGGCATCTGCCAGGTCTTAGGTCCCTTTGAGGAGGCAACAGAGATGGTCAGTGGTGATACACACATCATCAGTGTCACCATCCCTCTGTTGTGCCTCATCCAGAACTCCTTGAGGAACCTAAGATCTGAGGATTCAGCAGTGTCACAGGAGGTGGGGGAAGACAGTGACATTGAGAGCACCCTGTTGTCAGTTTTGCAGCGCAAAACTGAGGAGGAGGCTGAGGAGGAGGAAGAAACTCTTGGGCACCATGCATCAGGGGGTGATTTCATGCTACCTGTTGAGCGGGTATGGGCTGAGGAGGATGAATTGGGGTCGGAGGAAGGGGGGGAGGAGGAGATGGAGAGTCCGCTAAGTGAGGAGGCTGAAGGCTTGCGTGTTGGCACAGTAGGGCACATGGCAGACCTTATGTTTGACTGTCTTTGTCGTGATCCCCGGGTCAAGAGGATACTGTCCACCAATGACTATTGGGTGTACACCCTCCTTGACCCACGCTACAAGGACAACTTCGCCCAACTTATACCCGTGGAGGAAAGGAGCACCCGAGTCACTTTCTACCACAAGGCCCTGGTTCAGAAACTGCTACAGGCCTTTCCAGACCAGTCGAGCAACAGGGGGCAGACTGCAGTGGCTGAAGTTGGAGAGGAGGGGGTAATTCAGTGTAGGCGCCAAGGACAGGGGTACACTATTCCATGCTTTTGCCAAGTTTCTTAAACCCCAGCAAGACAGTACGACACAGCCACAGGGCAGGCAGAGCAGGGCGGAACAGTAACGCAAGATGGTGAGGGAGTATGTCGTGGACCAGACCAACGTCCTGACCGATAACTCCATGCCATATAATTACTGGCTGGCCAAGCTGGGCAGGTGGCCAGAACTTGCGCAGTACGCTCTTGAGGTGCTTGCCTGCCCTGCTGCAAGTGTACTGTCTGAAAGGGTTTTTAGTGCCGCCGGGGGTATCATTACGGACAAACGGACGCGCCTGTCCACCGACAACACCGTCATCCTCACGTTCATCAAGATGAACAGGTCCTGGATATCCCCCCAGTTCTCATCCCCACCTCAGGCTACCTCCTAAATTGCTTGCTTTCCTCCTCCTCCTCCTCCTCCTCCTCCTCCTCCTCCTCCTCCTCCTCTTCATCTGAGTTGCATATGCAACAATTTTTCAGGAAAGTCATCCGGCTTCCTACTAACAATTTTTCAGGAAAGTCATCCGGCTTTCTAAAAACAATTTTTCAGGAGTCATGCGGCTTTGTAACCAAATTTTTTATGAAAGGCCATGGGGTTCTATACACACAGTGCTGACGGAAGCCCATCAGCCTTTCTAAACACAATTGAATCTGTCCCATCATGAGAAAGTCCCCACTGTACCTTGCTTCCCATACAACTACCTCACCCCCCGACACCTGTGTCTCGCCATTGTCCACCACCTCCTCAGAACACTGGTAAATCCCCACTGTCAGCACAATGAGACTGCAAAAGGTCTTGCGAATTGGGGCAGAGAATGTTCTGGGATAGCACATCAGAGAAGGGGTGACTATGGGGTTGAGGATCCTCAGCGTGCAATCCTGAATGAGGCCAGATGGATATCCTTTCTCCTGAAACCTATTTTGTAATATTCTTATTTGATCTTTAAGAATAGAGTTGTCGGAGCAGTTTCTCCTTAGTCTTTTTTATTTGTCCATACGGAATGTTGCGCTTCCATTGTTTGTAGTGACAGCTATTGAAATCTAGGGAACTGTTTGAGTCTACACTTTTTAAGTGTGTACTCGTCGTAATCTGGCTTTTTTAAGTTTGTAGTTCTAGGTCCAAAAATATAGCAGATTCATGATCGATATATAGGCAGTGAATGTAAGATTTCATTAGTTGGAATTGAATCCTTGTACACATTTTTCAAGTCACTCTAGGTCTCCTTTCCATATAAAAATGATATAATCTATGAACCTTTTATAAAATTGGATATTACAAAGGTCCAATAAGCCTATACTTTTTTCAAAAGCCCCCGTAAATAAATTAGCGTAGGAGTGCGCAAATTTCGTCCCCATTGCTGTGCCACACTTCTTGAGGATGGAATCTTTTCCATATTTAAAATAATTGTGGTTTAATATAAAATCGATTGAATTGAGTATAAAGATTCTTTGTGTAGGGGGGAGGAAAAAGTCTTCCATAAGGAATGTCTCAACTTCCTTAATGCCTAGATCATGTGTGATATTGCTATATAAAACTGAGAAATCCATAGTGACCCAGAACATCCCTGGTTCCCAAGTAACATCTTTTAAGAGGGTAATGAGATGACTTGAATCTCTAAGGTACAATGGAAGGTGCACATATTTCTGCAGTATTGTATCTATATAGGCTGATAAATTGGAAGTGAGTGAATCAATGCCTGAAATTATAGGGCGACCTGGTGGATTCGTCAGAGATTTATGAATTTTGGGTAGGAAATAAAAATACGGAATAGATGGATGTGTTATCTGGAGGAATCTTACCTCGTTTTAAGTAAGGATTTTATCTTTTGCGCCTCTATTGATGAGTTTGAAGAGTAGTTTTTTAAAAATCATCTGTGGCACCTACCTACACATTTGGTGGGCTTGTGGGGGCATTACCCCTTTTTGGACCTCTATACTGTATGTACCATTATATCTAATCTAATAGGAATTCCAGTTAACCCTTCACCTGCATTCTGCCTCCTGAGTATACCTCCTTCCTCACTCTCACACAGATGGGGCATAGGAAGTTATGCCATCACCTTTTAGCAGCAGCAAGGATTCTAATCGGGGCACAGTGGAAATCAGATGCAACTCCGACCGCAACACAATGGTTACTCAAAGTTGATCAAATTTACAGGCTAGAACAAATCGCACATTGGGACTCTAGAATATCCTCAAAGTTCGAGGCTACATGGGGAGTCTGGAAAGAGTATAGGAAATTATAGTTTCTCTTGAGTCAACTACCCATTGGACATACTTTAACGTATTTCTCTTGACCCTTAGACATACCAGCTTCGGTAAGCCCTAACTCCCCACCTCCCCCCTCCTTCCCTCTCCCCCCCCCTTCCATTACCCAGTTACCTTCTTATAGCTGCAATATATTTTGTAATATATGACCGGCATAACACATGCCAACCATTTCATGTACCGCTTAGTGTCATTTTGTTAAAATATACCACTTTTCGCTTACATGTACATGTTTATATCAGTAGCTAAACATGTTTGGCTTCATTTCAAATCCACTGTATTGATCTTTATGACATGTTACTTTCATATTGTATGTAATAAGAAGTGCTTATAAATAAAACGTTTTACAAATTAAAAATCATCTGTGGGATCTATCTCTAATCTAACATAATAGTTTTCATCAGAGAGAATTCTGTTAGCTTCCTTATCGTATGCTTCTGCATTGAGGTTCACTATTCTCCCCCCCCCCCCCCTATCAGCGTTTTTGATAACAATTTCTTTGTTTACTCCAAGGGATTTAGTTGATTCTCGTTGGGCACGGGTCAGATTATGTGATTGATATTGAGATTTGGTTTGCATGAATCCACGTAGGTCTGTGATGACCATATTATAAAAAGCTTCTGGGCCTCTATTTTCAATGGGGTAAAAAGTAGATTTGGGACGGAATTGTGAAGGTATAGGGGTGTTTTCTAACTCATCTATCAGATCATCAATGTCATCGTCTATGGTGGTAGTAGGAGTAACTGAAATTTCATTGGTATTGTTGCAGCGGTGTATTGAGGTCTCGGTCTGTTTAAGTGAAAAATGCCGTTGAAATGTAAGTTTTCTGATATATTGATTTAAGTCAACGAATAACTCAAATAAGTCGTGACCGCTTGTGAGACAGAATGATAGTCCTTTGGACAGTACCTCAATCTCATGTCTATTTAATACATAATTGGACAAGTTGAAAATAACTCTTTTCTTTAATAACTTTGTAGGGGACTCTAATT
>ONZH01022168.1:0-19308 GCA_900303285.1 Rhinella marina | reverse complement strand
CACAAAATCTTTAAGAGGTCTCACCTCTTGGGCCTCAGCACAAAATCTTTAAGAGGTCTCACCTCTTGGGCCCCACAAAATCTTTAAGAGTCTCACCTCTTGGGCCTCCACATAATTTATACTATAAAATATTAGGCCTTATAATTGGCAACTGTACTGTGCGTTCTCTTGCAAAATTCTTTAAATACCTGGTGTTAATACCCACCGTCTGAAAAGTTAGTACACGGCTGTGTACCTTGAACTCTAAAATATTAGGCCTTATAATTGGCAACTGTACTGTGCGTTCTCTTGCAAAATTATTTCACGGCTGTGAAGGCAAAATATTGTAACCAAAAAAAAATAAAATGCGGAGGGGGGCTAGCGGAATAGACGTGGACGAGGACGGGGGCGCGGAAATGCTGTTGGGGGCCATAGTTGCTGGTTGAATTATCTGAGGTAAATGATTCTCCTTTAGACGACGCTTTCCCTTTGCATCGTTCTGCGATTAAACCATAAATAACTCTCTGCATATTTATACCAAATGCACCCAGTACGAAAAAAGTCATAGAAAGTTTCCAAACAGAGACTGGAAAACATCAGTAAGTTGAAAAAAACTGTTCGCTAAAAAAAAAAAAGTTAAAAATAAATTGGCAGTTGATAGTATCGAGCTATTGTCACAGAGAGACGCGATTACAACACCTTCATTTACATTCAGTACATGTCTCAAAGGCATTGGGAGAATGAAAACAGGCCACGGCTGGAGTATGAAATGTACCACCGCTTGTACTGTCCGATACTGACCCGGTCCAGGGTGATGTCCAGCGAGGAAAGCAGTGGAGAGGTGGTGGTCTGCGCAGCACCGAAAAAGGCAGCAAGAGGCAGAGGGATGTCCACAGGCAGAGGAATGTCCACAGGCAGAGGGATGTCCACAGGCAGAGGCATGTCCACAGGCAGAGGGATGTCCACAGGCAGAGGGATGTCCACAGGCAGAGGGATGTCCCACAGGCAGAGGACAGTTCAGACAGAGAAGTGAGGCCACAGCCAGCAGGGCCGAGCGTAACCATCCCGCTCCTATGCGTCCTTAAAGAATCCCTCATCGCAATAAGGGAGAACGCATTGCACACAGAGGAGACGGGGGCAGGAGGAACGCAACGGAGCTACACAGTCAGACCACACTTTTGTCTGCTTCACGGTGGCAGTTGCAGGAGGAGGAGGATGAGGAGGAGGAGGACGACGTGGAGGTGGCTGTGGAAGAGGAGGAGGATGCTGGCGGCTGATGGGTAGCAGTCAGGCTGTGTGCGTCCCATTGGTTCAGCGCGGATGGGGCGGAGAGGAGGCGGAAGAGGAAGAGGAGGAAATGGCAAGTGATCCTTCTGGTGGGGGCAGTGAGGTCATGCCTATTCAGAGTCTGGCACACATGGCTGACTTCATGCTGGGCTGCTTTTCCCAGGACACACGTGTTGTCCGGATAGTGGAGAACAAACTGTACTGGGTCTTCGCAATCCAAGTTGGACACGTGGCTGGAACTGTCCCTGTACGCCTTGGAGGTGCTTGCCTGCCCTGCCGCCAGCGTGCTATCAGAAAGGGTGTTCAGCGCAGCCGGGGGCATTATCACTGATAAGTGCAGCCGCCTGTCAACCGACAGTGCCGACAGGCTGACGCTAATCAAAATGAACAGCAAGTGGATTGACCCGGACTTTGCTTCTCCAACCGTGGAAAGCAGCCAAAAGTGAAGTGCCATCTGTATGAAGTGCCATTTCCTCCTCCACCTCCTCCTCCTCCTCCTTAACCGCCGTAGAATTGCTCCGTAAATCAGAAAAAGTTTTATATTTATGGCTCACCTCTTGGGCCTCCACAAAATGTTTAAGAGGTCTCACCTTTTGGGCCTCCACATAATTTTTAAGAGGTCTCACCTCTTGGGCCTGCGCAAAATGTTTACGAGGTCTCACCTCTTGGGCGTCCACATAATTTTTAAGAGGTCTCCCCTCTTGGGCCTCCACATAATTTTTAATACGTCTCACCTCTTGGGCCTCCACAAAATGTTTAAGAGGTCTCACCTCTGGGCCTCCACAAAATGTTTAACAGGTCTCACCTCTTGGGCCTCCACATAATTTTTAACAGGTCTCACCTCTTGGGCCTCCACATAATTTTTAAGAGGTCTCACCTCTTGGGCCTGCACAAAATGTTTAAGAGGTCTCACCTCTTGGGCCTCCACATAATTTTTAAGAGGTCTCCCCTCTTGGCCTCCACATAATTTTTAATACGTCTCACCTCTTGGGCCTCCACAAAATGTTTAACAGGTCTCACCTCTTGGGCCTCCACATAATTTTTAATACGTCTCACCTCTTGGGCCTCCACAAAATGTTTAACAGGTCTCACCTCTTGGGCCTCCACATAATTTTTAACGGGTCTCCCCTCTTGGGCCTCCACATAATTTTTAATACGTCTCACCTCTTGGGCCTCCACAAAATCTTTAACAGGTCTCCCCTCCCCTCTTGGGCCTCCACATAATTTTTAATACGTCTCACCTCTTGGGCCTCCACAAAATCTTTAACAGGTCTCACCTCTTGGGCCTCCACATAATTTTAAGAGGTCTCACCTCTTGGGCCTCCACAAAATGTTTAAGAGGTCTCACCTCTTGGGCCTCCACATAATTTTTAAGAGGTCTCACCTCTTGGGCCTCCACATAATTTTTAAGAGGTGTCACCTCTTGGGCCTCCACATAATTTTTAACGGGTCTCCCCTCTTGGGCCTCCACATAATTTTTAACGGGTCTCCCCTCTTGGGCCTCCACATAATTTTTAATACGTCTCACCTCTTGGGCCTCCACAAAATCTTTAACAGGTCTCACCTCTTGGGCCTCCACATAATTTTTAAGAGGTCTCACCTCTTGGGCCTCCACAAAATGTTTAAGAGGTCTCACCTCTTGGGCCTCCACATAATTTTTAAGAGGTCTCACCTCTTGGGCCTGCGCAAAATGTTTAAGAGGTCTCACCTCTTGGGCCTCCACATAATTTTTAAGAGGTGTCAACTCTTGGGCCTCCACATAATTTTTAAGAGGTCTCACCTCTTGGGCCTCCACATAATTTTTAAGAAGTGTCACCTCTTGGGCCGCCACAAAATTTTCCATGAGCCTCTGGCCAGCCCACGGCCTCTTCCTGCCTTTTGCGGTCCTACGCATCCCTTCACATCCCCACTGCTTTACCTGCTAGACATGACACTGGGCCAGGTCGGGTCACTGACATCTCAAGCGCCAACAATTTGGGCATTTTAAGGCTTCTGCATGTGTTTGAGTTGTTTTTACATTTTAAAGAAGACATGTCTGACCACATCTCACACACACACACAATGACAATTAGGGGTGGGGTCTATTTGCTTTCCCCCTTGCCTATGCCATCTGTGGTTGTCATAGGCAACGTGATTTAAGGGGTGCAGAATTTCATCTTTTTTTTTGTCTAGTTTGGCTTGGGGTCCATGGCAATGTAGAGGAAAGAAGGTTTCCTTGTATGGTCTCACTTTACAGAGAGGTTAGATTGTGTTTGGAGTGTATTGTTGAGAGGCTGTGATAGTGGCGTAATAGTGCGACTTGGGCGCGTTATATGCACCCAGACATGCTTCCCCTGCTGTCCCAGTTGCATTCCAGCAGTGTTGGCATCCTTTTCTGAGGTTCCAGGGTGGACTTGGTGACCTCCAAGTGGTCGAATTGAGATTTCCAAGTGGCGAGCATTTTTTCCCCATAGACTTTAATGGGATTCGATATCCGGTCGAATAGTCGAATTTCGCAGTCTATTCGAATCGAATTTCGAACTTTCGAATATTTCACTACTCGCTCATCTCTAGTTACATTCACTTTTTGTTGTTGGACTTACTGCATGTGCTATTATATCACCTCTTTAAAATACCACTTTAATATCACTAAAGAAAAAAAGCAATGAATATAAATAGAATTAAAAGAAGCATATTGCTTTAAAGTAGACATTCTATTTTAGGAATCTAAATATGTTCAATAATCAATGTTTCAGTAAATGGGGCTAATTTACTATTACAAATTAGCCAGGATTCTAAGCACCAGCCATGCACCACATTTTTAAGTGTCACAAGTCACAATTTTTCCTTGTCTGACATGGGGTCGTGGCTTAGTGACAGACATAAATATCTAATAGGCAATATAAACGTAGACTAGACAGTGCAGGAGTGTGCCAAAATTATCAACCAGCATTAACCACTGTGATAAATCTGGTGCAACCTAAGACTGTCTAATCTACATTGTTACTGTCTGTCTAAAGGTCACTTTACATGGGTCAATTATCAGGCCAATTATCTGTGTTAAAAGGGTATTGTTGATGCTGACACCAAAATCACCATTTCTAGGGATCACATTGTCATGTGTAAACAGTGCTCTGCTGCCCAGAAACAATGAATCTGTATGGGGACGAGCCATCATAGCAGTGGAGGTCTTCATACGGTATGTGCTATATGTACATGTAGTTCTCACCTCCTCTAATGAGGCCTTTATTTTATGAATGAGTAGTTCATTCCCAATAACTCCCTGCACAGTCGGCCCATGTAATACATGTTGTATTTTCGTTCCGGCCAATTCTCGGCAGGGGTTGCCATGCTGCGGCCGCATCCACGGCCCGCCTCCATTATAGTGAATGGGGCCGGAGCGTAGTTCCGGCCCCACACGTGCACCTGCGGCAGCACGGATTCAGCGGGCTGTTCACCCACCGGAACAGCCTGCCGGAGCCCCGTGCCGCAGGTGTAAAAATAGCTTAATGTAGCATTAAACCTTAGACATTATCTATTAGCAAATCTGCCCCAGTGTGTACTCAAAAATGTTAAACAGTTAAAATTACAGTTGTGAATATACAGAAAACCAATATGTAAATTATTTGTAATTTCAAGCATACCATTTGCAAAATAAAATACGATCATTTGTGTTTAGCTTGGCTGTCAATGTCACAAAAACTTGCAAATCATACAAAAAGTTGCAACAGAAAGCCAAATAGCTTCACAGGTAATATAATTCTGCAATGTATGCGTTTTATAATGTCATTTTTGTTCACCTTCATAAATCAAGCAACAACCTATGGAATACAAAACTAAATCATATTACCCAAGCAAACCATGTAATGACATTTAATGCAGATGTTTGCTGCAACTACATTTTCCCTCACCAAAGTACTATTATATTTCACAAGGTGAAGCACCATATGACAGTTGTGGTGCATTTGACAAATAATCTATTTGAAGACAGCTGTATATTTTTTCTAGATGAAATGTTTTGGATTATAAATAGAAAACAGCCACAAGGTTGATACAAAGAAGAGAAATGAAATTTGAGAAATGCAAGTGCAAAGTGAACAAAATGTACCGATACATGACTGGTACATAAAAATGTGCTTGAGAACAAAAGGCTCGGTAATTGAATTGAAATTGCACTCAATGGTTTTGTGCATCAAGCACATATTTGATGTAGTACTGGTCCATGTTTCTTCCTTATAACTTTTTGAAGTACATTTTTCCTTTTGTGTATGAACCTTTGCATTTTTTACCATTTTTTTCTTAGATCTGTTAGGTTTTACATTAAAGTATTAAAATGGACATGCTATAAATCTCTAACTGTACGGTATATGCTAACTTTGCTTGAATTTTTTTTAAAACGTTCTGCCATTCATGTTACAATTATCCCTGTATTTTGTAATATAATCAATATACAGAACTATGATAAATGATGTAATCACCACTACAAAAGCATGGCTGCTATTGGGAATGCTTTATTTGATGAAAAAGCTTATTTAAAAAAGTACTTTGAATGATGCAGAAGCACCTGCTCCACCTGTATATTAAAATTTTCTTTAACCCAATTTACAGCTGCAAAAAATGAGTTTTCTGTTTTCTTCCAGACCACATAACATATTCAAAGATCTCATTAATCTCTTCTGGACCCAGACAATTTTTTTTGTGTTTTTTCATTTTCGGTTTCTCCTCTCCACATACCAGCAGTTAGAACTAGAGATGAGAGAGTCAATTCTAAACTAATCAAGTTCATTAGGAATTTCACAAAAATGTGTCCACCAATCAAATGCAAAGTTTTTTTCATTAGTTTCGGACAAATCATGTAAAAATAGTTTCCAATACTGTGAATATTGGAATGGGTGGACTACAGAACCCTGAACGATTATCAAAATTAGGGTTATTACCTTTAGAAAAAAGACGACTAAGGGGAGATCTAATAACTATGTATAGGTCTCCAAGGTCTCCCGATCTGACCCCCTTAGACTTTTATCTTTGGGGTCATCTGAAGGCAATTGTCTATGCTGTGAAGATACGAGACGTGCAGCGCCTGAAACTATGGATACTATAAGCCTATGCTAGCATTTCTTCTGCGGTGTTGCTATCAGTGTGTGAAGAGTGGGAGAAGAGGGTTGTATTGACAATCCAACACAATGGGCAGCACTTTGAACACATTTTATAAGTGGTCAGAAACTTGTAAATAATTAATGAAGAATAAAGTTACGTTAAAACCAAGCACACCATTGTCTTGTGAAATTTTCAATAAGTTTGATGTGTCACATGACCCTCTTCCCATTGAAAAAACTAAAGTTGGATTCAAAATGGCCGACTTCAAAATGGCCGCCATGGTCACCACCCATCTTGAAAAGTCTCCCCCCTCCCATATACTAATGAGTCACAAACATACAAATGGCCTACCCTGCATATCAAGGGTCAGTACAGAGATCTCTTCCATCATCTATTTATCCCCAGGACTGTGACTGTGACAAGGGGACATCCTCTGTGTCTGGAGGAAAGAAGGTTTGAACACAAACATAGAAGAGGATTTTTTACAGTAAGAGCAGTAAGATTATGGGACTGTCTGCCTGAGGAGGTGGTGATAGTAAGTTCACCACCAAGAGTTCAAGAGGGGCCTGGATGTATTTCTGGAGGGTAATAATATTACAGGTTATACTTACTAGAGATGGGTCGTTGATCCGGGTAGTTATTCTGATTGCCTCATTATAGTCGGGAAGGAATTTTTTCTACTAAAGTAGGGAAAATTGGGTTCCAAGGTCTTTTTTTGCCTTCCTCTGGATCAACTTGCAGGATAACAGGCCGAACTGGATGGACAGATGTCTTTTTTCAGCATTATAAACTATGTTACTATGTAACTATGTAACTATGTTACTATATTGCTGTGGAAAAACATGAGAGAGGAAGAAGATGGAGGATCACATGACACTGGGAAGAAGTGAAAGGGAGGATTTGCCCTTACTGACTCAGGCTACTTTTACATATGCAATTCCAGTTTTGATATCCGGCAGAGGATCCCAAAACCGGAGAAAAACGCTTCGATTTTGTATAGAGATGAGCGAATCTTCCAATATTCGCTTCAGCAAATATTCGCTGAATTTTTAAAAAGATTTGCCTCAGATAAGACTCGATTTGGTTCAAGTTGCGTAAAAAAAATATTTTTGTTCTGCGAATATTCCCGTGAAAACGCATGAGTGTACAAAGTGCGTACGAAGCTTTAGCGTATTATTGTCTAGGCCCACAAAAATAACGAATATACAGTAAAAGTACCCTACTTAAGTGAATACCTGCGCATTAGCATACAAATTATTAGATGCGCAGCATTAGCGTACAAATTATATTATACATACGTAGCGTTAGCGTACAAAGATTCAAGAAGAATCTTCCAAAACGAATCTGAAAAGATTTGGATTCACTTCGGTGTAAAAAAAAAAAATGAAGATTCGTATCAAATCTATGAAGCAGGGAATAGATACGCTAATCTCTAGTTTTGTCCCCATTCATTGTCAATGGACAAAATAGAATTAGCGTTCTAATTCCCTGCTTCATAGATTTTGATACGAATCTTCATTTTTTTTTTTACACCGAAGTGGAATCCAAATCTTTTCAGATTCGTTTTGGAAGATTCTTCTTGAATCTTGTACGCTAACGCTACGTATGTATAATATAATTTGTACGCTAATGCTGCGCATCTAATAATTTGTATGCTAATGCGCAGGTATTCACTTAAGTAGGGTACTTTTACTGTATATTCGTTATTTTTGTGGGCCTAGACAATAATACGCTAAAGCTTCGTACGCACTTTGTACACTCATGCGTTTTCACGGGAATATTCGCAGAACAAAAATATTTTTTTTACGCAACTTGAACCAAATCGAGTCTTATCTGAGGCAAATCTTTTTAAAAATTCAGCGAATATTTGCTGAAGCGAATATTGGAAGATTCGCTCATCTCTATACAAAATCGAAGCGTTTTTCTCCGGTTTTGGGATCCTCTGCCGGATATCAAAACTGGAAGGAATATTGCATATGTAAAAGTAGCCTGAGTCAGTAAGGGCAAATCCTCCCTTTCACTTCTTCCCAGTGTCATGTGATCCTCCATCTTCTTCCTCTCTCATGTTTTTCCACAGCAATATAGTAACATAGTTACATAGTTACATAGTAACATAGTAACATAGTTTATAATGCTGAAAAAAGACATCTGTCCATCCAGTTCGGCCTGTTATCCTGCAAGTTGATCCAGAGGAAGGCAAAAAAAGACCTTGGAACCCAATTTTCCCTACTTTAGGGGAAAAAATTCCTTCCCGACTATAATGAGGCAATCAGAATAACTACCCGGATCAACGACCCATCTCTAGTAACTATAACCTGTAATATTATTACCCTCCAGAAATACATCCAGGCCCCTCTTGAACTCTTGGTGGTGAACTTACTATCACCACCTCCTCAGGCAGAGAGTCCCATAATCTTACTGCTCTTACTGTAAAAAATCCTCTTCTATGTTTGTGTTCAAACCTTCTTTCCTCCAGACACAGAGGATGTCCCCTTGTCACAGTCACAGTCCTGGGGATAAATAGATGATGGAAGAGATCTCTGTACTGACCCCTGATATGCAGGGTAGGCCATTTGTATGTTTGTGACTCATTAGTATATGGGAGGGGGAGACTTTTCAAGATGGGTGGTGACCATGGCGGCCATTTTGAAGTCGGCCATTTTGAATCCAACTTTAGTTTTTTCAATGGGAAGAGGTCATGTGACACATCAAACTTATTGAAAATTTCACAAGACAATGGTGTGCTTGGTTTTACGTAACTTTATTCTTCATTAATTATTTACAAGTTTCTGACCACTTATAAAATGTGTTCAAAGTGCTGCCCATTGTGTTCGATTGTCAATACAACCCTCTTCTCCCACTCTTCACACACTGATAGCAACACCGCAGAAGAAATGCTAGCATAGGCTTATAGTATCCATAGTTTCAGGCGCTGCACGTCTCATATCTTCACAGCATAGACAATTGCCTTCAGATGACCCCAAGATAAAAGTCTAAGGGGGTCAGATCGGGAGACCTTGGAGACCTATACATAGTTATTAGATCTCCCCTTAGTCGTCTTTTTTCTAAAGGTAATAACCCTAATTTTGATAATCGTTCAGGGTTCTGTAGTCCACCTATTCCAATATTCACAGTATTGGAAACTATTTTTACATGATTTGTCCGAAACTAATGAAAAAACTTTGCATTTGATTGGTGGACACATTTTTGTGAAATTCCTAATGAACTTGATTAGTTTAGATTGACTCTCTCATCTCTAGTTCTAACTGCTGGTATGTGGAGAGGAGAAACCGAAAATGAAAAACACAAAAAAAAATTGTCTGGGTCCAGAAGAGATTAATGAGATCTTTGAATATGTATGTGGTCTGGAAAGAAACAGAAAACTCATTTTTTGCAGCTGTTAAATTGGTTAAAGAAATTTTATATACAGGTGGAGCAGGTGCTTCTGCATCATTCAAAGTACTTTTTAAATAAGCTTTTTCATCAAAAAAGCATTCCCAATAGCAGCCATGCTTTGTAGTGGTGATTACATCATTATCATAGTTCTGTATATTGATTATTTACAAAATACAGGGATAATTGTAACATGAATGGCAGAACGTTTTAAAAAAAATTCAAGCAAAGTTAGCATATACCGTACAGTTAGAGATTTATAGCATGTCCATTTTAATACTTTAATGTAAAACCTAACAGATCTAAGAAAAAAATGGTAAAAATGCAAAGGTTCATACACAAAAGGAAAAATGTACTTCAAAAGTTATAAGGAAGAACATGGACCAGTACTACATCAAATATGTGCTTGATGCACAAAACCATTGAGTGCAATTTCAATTCAATTACGAGCCTTTTGTTCTCAAGCACATTTTTATGTAGCAGTCATGTATCGGTACATTTTGTTCACTTTGCACTTGCATTTCTCAAATTTCATTTCTCTTCTTTTGTATCAACCTTGTGGCTGTTTTCTATTTATAATCCAAAACATTTCATCTAGAAAAAAATATACAGCTGTCTTCAAATAGATTATTTGTCAAATGCACCACAACTGTCATATGGTGCTTCATCTTGTGAAATATAATAGTACTTTGGTGAGGGAAAATGTAGTTGCAGCAAACATCTGCATTAAATGTCATTACATGGTTTGCTTGGGTAATATGATTTAGTTTTGTATTCCATAGGTTGTTGCTTGATTTATGAAGGTGAACAAAAATGACATTATAAAACGCATACATTGCAGATTTATTTACCTGTGAAGCTATTTGGCTTTCTGTTGCAACTTTTTTGTAATGATTTGCAAGTTTTGTACAAAACAGCCAAGCTTGAAACACAAATCACTGCTATGATGCTCGACCTTCCCTGCATATTGATGGCCTCCGTCCCCATACAAAGATTTCATTGTTTCTAGGCAGCAGAAGCAGCTGCATTCGATCGTGGCCCTAGAAAGTGGTATTGTTGGATGGCGTCACATCCAATGTACCTTTTAATACGATAATTGGCCGATTCGATCGCTGATCGGCGCTCGGGCAGGGAGATATGAATCGTAATAATCCCGTCTAAAAGGGCTTAGGTTGCACCAGATTTATCACAGTGGTTAATGCTGGTTGATAATTTTGGCACACTCCTGCACTGTCTAGTCTACGTTTATATTGCCTATTAGATATTTATGTCTGTCACTAAGCCACGACCCCATGTCAGACAAGGAAAAATTGTGACTTGTGACACTTAAAAATGTGGTGCATGGCTGGTGCTTAGAATCCTGGCTAATTTGTAATAGTAAATTAGCCCCATTTACTGAAACATTGATTATTGAACATATTTAGATTCCTAAAATAGAATGTCTACTTTATAGCAATATGCTTCTTTTAATTCTATTTATATTCATTGCTTTTTTTCTTTAGTGATATTAAAGTGGTATTTTAAAGAGGTGATATAATAGCACATGCAGTAAGTCCAACAACAAAAAGTGAATGTAACCGCAATTAATCTCATTATCCAGCTTCTCCAGCTCCACACACAGAGGGTTAAGATAAGACACACACACAACATTCAAGGGTGGAGTTTTTGTACAACCATTTTTTGTTGCAGTTCTGTGTACAAAACAGCTTCAGTTCAGTTATGTTGGTGGGTTTCATCCCATGAATTGCTCACTTCAGTGTCCTTCTACAATATTTATATTGGATTTAAGGAGTTGTGCAGCCTGTTTATATTGATGACCTATCTTCAGGTGTTGTAGTGCAATCACAAGTACTCGCTCCATTCAAGTGAATGGAGAAAGTTCTTGCAATTAAACTGCACTTCTGAGACAATGGGAAGTGTAATGAAGAGGAAGCAGTGCTCGCATGGAGTGCTTGCCTCCTCTTCAAACAGCTGATCGTTGGGGTTGCTGGGTGTCAGACCACTGCCAATCAGATATTGATGACCTATCCTGAGGCTAGGTCATCAATATAAACAGGCTGCAAACCCCTTTAAGGTCAGGACTAGAGATGAGCGAACGTGCTCGTAAGCAGCCACTTCCGTCGGGTGAGGAGGATGGAAGCGGCTGCCTGCGCCCATGCGAGCGCAGGGGAGCCTAGCGGTACAGTGCTCGTTACGAGCACGTCCGCTCATCTCTAGTCAGTACTTTGACTTGGCTTTTCCATAACATTAACTTTTATTTGGTAGAATGATGTGTGTGCTTAAGCGCACTGTCTTGATGCACGACCCACATTCTCTTGAGATTCAGCTTATGTACAGATTGTCATGATATTTTCCTTTAGAATTTGCTGATATAATTCAGAATAAATTATTCCGTCAATGATGACAAGCTGTCCTGGCCCATATGAAGCAAAAGAGGCCCAAATCACAATACTACTATTACTGTGTTTCACAGATGGAATGGGGTTTTTAATGCTGGTACACAGTGTTTTCATTTCTCCAAATTTCTCCAACACTTCTTGTTTAAGACCAAAATAGAAAGTTTTTTGTTTATTCATCCACAAAACATTGTTCTAATACTCTTCTGACTTGTCCAGGTGATCTTTTTTGGAAAGCAGAGATTTTCTCCTTTGCAGTCTTGCTATGTATACCATTTTTATTCAATGTCCTCCTGATTGTGAACTCATGAACACTAACATTAATAAATGTGAGAAAGGCCTTTAGTTGCATAAAAGTTACCTTGGGTTCCTTTGTGACCTCATGGACTTTGCAAGGCCATGGTCACATGGCCTTTCTCTTGGTATAATCTTTTTTGGTGAGCCACTCCTGGGAAGGTTAAAATGGTCTTGAATGTCCTCCATTTGTACACAGCCTGTGAATTGGTCCAAACTCGTTAGAGATTTTGGAAGCTTTTCTGGCCTAATAAGCATCAACAACCCTTCTGAGGTAATCAGAAATCTTCTTTGTTCATGCCATGATATACAAACATATATTGTGAAGATCAGACTTTCATAGATACCTGTACTTTAACTAAAACAGGTTGCCCACTCACACCTAAGTTAGTCCATTGATTAAAAACACCTAACTAATTTCACCTTCAAATTATCTGCTAATCCTAAAGGTTCACATACATTTGTCCTTTACAAATATCTGATAGTTTCTAATATTGTTGACTAATTTATTTGATCTGGTTACTTTTACCTACTTTTAGGACTTGTGAGAAAATATGATGTAGTTCTAGGTCAAATTTATCCTGAAAAATAGAAAATTCTGAAGGGTTCATAAACTTTTAAGCACCACTGTAGATGATCTGGATTCTCCTGAGCAACAAGCACTTTCAACTTACAGATATTCTTTGCTATAGGTAACTGACCAGAGTCGTTTTCTATTCACTCAGAATTCCATGATAGAGTATTTAATAATTTGTGTAGATCAAATTCCTTCACTATACGTATGTTCCCACATGGCGTAAACACTGAAGATTTACTGTCATGGATTTATGTGCTTCAAATCTGCAGCATTTCACAGTGCTAACAATGTGGATTAGAATTTAAGAAATCTCATTTAAACACTGTGGGAAAAAATGCAAAAAAAAATTGATCTGTGGTGCAAATTGTACAATGGCAGCATGCCAGTTTATACTGCGATTTCCACCTCAGATTTCACTGTTTGCAATGCATTGGTTAAAGAGGACCTTTCACCACTCCTGACATGCCTGTTTTAATAGCTCCATGCATTTCCCATGTAATAACAATTCTGGAACATCTATTCTTATGACTCTATGTTGTGCCATTCCTTTATTATTTGCACTAGAAGTTATGAATGAATTGCTATTTGCCTTCAGTAAAGGAACAGAGGGGTGGTGACCAGTTGGGGGGGTGTCCCTACACATACAGACTCTAGCCAATCAGTGCTGTCATGTTCAGACTGTGCAGGTACACACCCCCAACTTGTTACCTCCCCTCTGTACCCTTACTGAAGACAAACAGCAATTCATTCATAACTTGTAGTGCAAATAATAAAGGAATGGTACAACATACAGACATTTGAATAGATGTTCCAGAATTGTTATTACATGGGGAATGCATGAAGCTATGAAAACAGGCATGTCAGGATTGGTGAAAGGTCCTCTTTAAATATGTGATAAATTTGCAGCAAAATCCATGACAAACTGGATATTCCACCGTGGAAATGTGGCAAAATCTGCTGCAGATATTCCACTAAAACATATTTTCCATACACTAAAACACAGTGACCATTTAAGCCTCTATTGTGAACATTACTTATGGTTATTTAATTATTACAAGTTCTGTTCATTAATTTTTTAATTGGATCTGCTACTTAGGAAGCTTAATGAAAAGCAATATGGCCATCATTTTGGCACTACCAAGGACTGTCACCTAGCTTCCCTATATTCCCAAAAGACAAATGTAGGGATAGATAAAATGCACAGAAGTCTATATTACCATCCCTCTTGGATCATATACAGTTATACAGGAAGACAGAATCTATGTCTATCTTCCTGCAACCTATCAGCACATTACCCAATGCCCTCCCTCCTTTTCTATGTTATCTGACATCACATGAAGTGGGTGGGCTACTTAAAACCTTTATATCTCGGGCTATGTATCAGCTATAAGTATGATCCTAGTCATGAATGAAAGCTAAGCCTTTAAACAAGATCAAGATGGCAGTACTAGCTGAACCACATCATGAGATACAGTCTTTAGATATCGGGTCATCAGTGAAAGCTGCAGTGATGTATGGTGATCTTGTTTAAAAGGTTTATATTGTCATCTTGAAGGCAAGGTCAAAATAAGAAACAGTCCTCAGAAGTGCCCCTCCCCTTACTGCAGCCACACAGCCCTGAGTGGTGGTGTATGTTAAAAACAGCATTGTCCTTTCCTGCTTGAATAGACACAATTGGGCATTATTAGTTGGGAGAAGGGGCTAAATTGTATCTGTCACCAATTTTTGTGGTGTGATCAGTATCCATTTACTATAAATTTCCTTGTGAACATTTTGATAAATGCTATTTTTTACTTTTCTTGTGTCTCTTTTAGAGAGTACTAAAGTCGATGTCCAGAACACAACCAGTAAACCCAAAATCTACTACCAGCCTTCACAAAAACACTAGGTAGTATAAAAATAAGGATATACCTAGGTAATCACCAGAGCCTGCTGCAAGGTAAGATGGAGTTGGCTGCTACAGACCCAGGATACATCTGAACAAATAAAATACAAAATACTGGTGCGGGCAAACTAGTAGCAGACCTCCCAGAATAACCAGAGAGGTACAAAAAGAAGTTGAAATGCAAAGTAAAAGACCTGCTCTCCCACCTTATATCATCCATTAAACTGAATTCCACTGTGTGTAAACATTACTGTAGCACTCCTGTGTACATGGTACCCTTCCCATCCAACGATCAATGTACAAGACATGAATAGAGAGATTTTCTCCCTCTACAGACGTATCACACACTTACATACTGTATGTGCCATGACACGCTTTGCACAATGTACAGTGCACAAACAGTGAGAGGTGCCATATAATTGCCTTAAAAAGTATACTTATGGGACAATTTAAAAATGCTGGTATTTTATCGGTTAACATTTGTATCAAGAACAGTGTGACATAGATTTGTGAACAGTTACTGTAAATTGTAGGGCTGTGAACTAACTGCAAAAATTTTAGGATTTTTTTTTTTTAACAGACCACACACTGATGGCATCCTTATGTTATTTTTTTCACTGAAGCCATTCTCTCAAATTAGTGAGTCTAGAGAGAAAATTGGAGCTGGGTGGTGTATGCTGTGCTTTTCTGTGTATGGGCATACTGTATGATCCATGCAGAAAATCACACATGTGAATTGACCAATGGACTATATTGGGTCAGTGTTCATTTTAAGTGCTATCCAGTCTACACTTGAAAAGCACAAGGTATAAAAATTCTAATAACCCCCCTTTCCCACTTTTAAAAATCAAACAAACAAACAATAAAAAAATAAAGATCATAGACATCGCCACATCCCACAATGCCAGAACTATCAAAATATAGACGTATATAGTAAATAGAGAAAAAAATTCAAAACGACAGACTTGTCACGTCACCTCCACAAACATACTCACCCCAAAATGGTATCTATGCAAACTACAGATCACCTTTAAAAAATGAGCATTCATGACGCTCATAGACTTAATTATATATTTAAAAAAATATATATATGGGGGTCAGAATATGACGATGCAAAGAAAAAATGTATTTTTTTTTCAAAGTTTTTTATTTTTTTTCAGAGTATTAAAACACAAATCATATTGACCTGCAAAATGAAGTTAACAGGTCAATTTTACTGAATAGGGTACACAATAAAAATGAAAACCCATAAAACTAATAGCGGAATCACATTTTTTTTCACTTCCACCCCATTTTGATTTTTATTTCTAGCTTCCACTACATCGCATGCAATACTAAATGGTGCCATTAGAAAGTAAAACTTGTCCTGCAAAAAAACAATCCCTTGTATGGTTATATGAATTGATAAATAAAAAAGTTATAGCCTTGAAACACAATGAAAAAAATGCTTTGTCACAAAGGTGGGGGCTATGGTTGAGTGCCATTTGAGACTGCATTTTCATGTGTAACTCATTAGGCCCCTTGCAGACAAGCATGTGTCATGCATAGATCCGCATCTCGGCCCCTGGCCTGAACTCGCAGTACTGATGGGGTCACATAGCATTATACTGATTTATGATGCTATGTAACCCTTACAGTTCTGGAATGTATTGGATAACACTAACAGCATTATGTCAGTGTCATCTAACACATTCCAAAACTGTAAGCTTTACATAGCATCATAAATCAGTATAATGCTATGTGACCCCGTCAGTGCCGGGAGTTCAGGCCAGGGGCCGAGATGCGGATCTATGCATGACACATGCTTGTCTGCAAGGGGCCTATGAGTTACACATGAAAATTGCAGTCTCAAATGCCTCACCTAGCTCTAGGATTAGGCACAGATCGGTTCGGTTACCACTCACATGTTGAGTTGCTAGGACTGGGACACCCATGCTATTGTTTTTTATTTTAAATCTATACGTTGTATTTTAAATCAAGTTGCAGTGTCTACACATACAGTATAATAACATGCTACATAGATGTCAGCATTTTGTTTTCAGTTATTTTGGGGGGAGAGGGTAAAAGCAAGACATGTTCCAACATACTTGATTGTATAAATTAGATATTTTTATAGCACATCTGCTGGATTTAAGGTTTTGATGATACCAAAAATGTAAGAAGAAGGTGGTGTTGGGGAGGGGTACATTATTGCATATGTATTTTATTAAAATAAAAAGAAAAAACATGTATTTTGTTTAATGTTCCTACATAATCATAGTACACTATTTTTTATTAGAGATGAGCGAGTAGTGAAATATTCGAAAGTTCGAAATTCGATTCGAATAGACCGCGATATTCGACTATTCGACCGAATATCGAATCCCATTAAAGTCTATGGGAAAAAAATGCTCGCCACTTGGAAATCTCAATTCGACCACTTGGAGGTCACCAAGTCCACCCTGAAACCTCAGAAAAGGATGCCAACACTGCTGGAATGCAACTGGGACGGGAAGGGAAAGGGGAAGCATGTCTGGGTGCATATAACGCACCCAAGTCGCACTATTACGCCACTATCACAGCCTCTCAACAATACACTCCAAAGACAATATAACCTCTCTGTAAAGTGAGACCATACAAGGAAACCTTCTTTCCTCTACATTGCCATGGACCCCAAGCCAAAACTAGACAAAAAGAAGATAAAATTCTGCACCCCTTAAAATCACGTTGCCTATGACAACCACAGATGGCATAGGCAAGGGGGAAAGCAATCAAGCCATCACTATTTTTCCCTCTGTGCCATCCCTGCCTTGCCCAGGCACATGTCCCAAAACACCAATCCACGGCCCGAGTAACACGGTTACTGCAAAGGCCATTTGACCACCAACACTTTGGTTTGAGGCCGGGGATGCTACATCTCCCTGACAGCACACTGGGTGAATGTTGTGGAGGCGGGGACGGGCAAACCTGCTACCCCCACCCAAGTTTTGGCCTTGGTTCTGTCTGGATTTCCCGCAACCCTTACAGACAGCTCGGCAAACCCCTCCTTCTAGATTTGTTAAATCTGTTCACCACCCAGTCAAGTCCACAAAGTCCAGTCTCGTCGATAGCCTGCAGAAACTGCAGGAACCTCACTCTGACCCTCCTTCCTCCCACCCTGCCCAATGTTATCAACCCAGTGTTCCCACCCATGCAAGAATCGCAGGAGCTATCTGAGGATTTTGTTTGTCCTGATGCCCAAACACTGGAGCAAGCTCCATCTCTAGCTGATGGTGGTGTGGAACGGGCACTAAAGTGTAAAATGATTAGGGACGATGGTGAGACACAGTTGCCAGCAAGGGAGGCTGTTGGAGCAAAGTGAGGCAGTGTAAGAGGAGGTGGTTGAGTATGACAAAGTCAGTGACCCGACCTGGCCCAGTGTCATGTCTAGCAGGTAAAGCAGTGGGGATGTTGAGGGATGTGTAGGACCACAAAAGGCAGGAAGAGGGCCCGTGGGCTGGCCAGAGGCTCATGGAGAAAGGCAGGCTAGAGCCCCAGGGCCGCATCTCTCCTATAACAGGCCCCCCACACAAAGCTCTCCATCGAGGGGCTCTTAGGTCCTTGTTTGTGAAAATATTTTAATGAGTGCGCAAAAGTTAGCTTGAGGTGAGCCCTCGAAAAAATTATATGGAGGCCCAAGAGGTGAGCCCTCGAAAAAATTAAGTGGAGGCAAAGAGGTGAGACCTCTTAAAAATTGTATTTAAGGCCCAAGAGGTGAGCCATAATAAAACATTGTTTTAGGCCAAGAGGTGAGACCTCTTAAAAATTGTTTGTAAGGCCCAAGAGGTGAGCCAGATAAAAATTGCTTGTAGGCCCAAGAGGTGAGCCATGATAAAAAATTGCTTGTAGGCCCAAGAGGTGAGCCAAAAATTGCTTGTAGCCCAAGAGGTCTGATAAAAATTGCTTTGTGGAGGCCAAGAGGTGAGCCATGATAAAAATTGCTTGTAGGCCAAGAGGTGACTCTTAAAAAGGCCCAAGAGGTGAGCCCTTAAAAATTTTTGTGTAGGCCCAAGATGTGACCCATGCTTGTGAGAGAGTGAGCCATAAATATATATATTTTTTTTTTTTTACGGAGCAATTCTACGGCGGTTAAGGAGGAGGAGGAGGTGGAGGAGGAAATGGCACTTCATACAGATGGCACTTCACTTTTTGGCTGCTTTCCACTGTTGGAGAAGCAAAGTCCGGGTCAATCCACTTGCTGTTCATTTTGATTAGCGTCAGCCTGTCGGCACTGTCGGTTGACAGGCGGCTGCGCTTATCGGTTATAATGCCCCCGGCTGCGCTGAACACCCTTTCTGATAGCACGCTGGCGGCAGGGCAGGCAAGCACCTCCAAGGCGTACAGGGACAGTTCCAGCCACGTGTCCAACTTGGAGACCCAGTAAGTGTAGGACGCCGAGGGAT
>ONZH01022167.1:0-74865 GCA_900303285.1 Rhinella marina | reverse complement strand
AAAATAGCAAAGTATAATAAAAATTATTGGATAGAACCAATACTTACAACAAAAAAAAAGAAGCCTCAAGGATGTCCATGTGTTGGGATTTCTGATTTTAACAAGGAATTGTGCAATCTGAGCTAGTTATGGACAGTACCAACGCAATTAGAGACTTATCCACAACAATTAGTGACAGTATCCAGATAAACTTGGAAAATTTACTACCATCATAGTTACTGAACCAAATGAATATCAAATAAGCTTGTAGAGAACATAACATGTCAACTGGAGGTGAAGTGAGCTTGTAGAGCACAATATGTCAACTGGACTTGAACTGAGCTGGTAAAGTACATCTGTCAGTTGGACGTGAAATTAACTGGTACCCCATATCATATGTCAACTGGAGGTGAAGTGAGCTTGTAGAGCACAAGATATGTCAACTGGAGGTGAAGTGAGCTGGTAGAGTACATGATATGTCAACTGGGTGTGAAGTGAGCTAGTAGAACGCACAATATGTCAACTGGAGGTGAAACAAAACATGTAGAGTACATGATATGTCAACTGGAAGTGAACTGACCTTGGAGAGAACATGGCATGTCAACTGGACATGTTGAACTTGATGGACATGTG
This sequence comes from Rhinella marina, assembly GCA_900303285.1. Taxonomy (NCBI): domain Eukaryota; kingdom Metazoa; phylum Chordata; class Amphibia; order Anura; family Bufonidae; genus Rhinella; species Rhinella marina. The sequence continues at coordinate 74,253 of ONZH01022167.1, read as the reverse complement.
TATTTTTTTTCAACAGTATTAACTATGTAACTATGTAACTATGAGCTTGTAAAGTACATGATAAAGTCAGGTGGACGTGAAATGAACTATATGAACTATATGATGAACCATACATCATATGTCAACTGGAGGTGAAGTGAGCTTGTAGAGTACATGATATGTTAACTGGGTGTGAAGTGAGCTAGTAGAACGCACATATATGTCAACTGGAGGTGAAACAAACATGTAGAGTACATGATATGTCAAACTGGAAGTGAACTGACCTTGGAGAGAACATGGCATGTCAACTGGACATGTTGAACTTGATGGACATGTGTTTTTTCAACCGTATTAACTATGTAACTATGTAACTATGAGCTTGTAAAGTACATGATAAGTCAGGTGGACGTGAAATGAACTATATGATGAACCATACACATCATATGTCAACTGGAGGTGAAGTGAGCTTGTAGAGCACAAGATATGTCAACTGGAGGTGAAGTGAGCTTGTAGAGCAAAGATATGTCAACTGGAGGTGAACTGAACTGGTAGAGTACATGATGTGTCAACTGGAGGTGAACAGAGCTTGAAGAGTACATGATATGTCAACTGGAGGTGAACTGAACTGGTAGAGCACATGATATGTCAACTGGACGTGTAATAAGCTGATAGAGCACATGATGTGTCAACTGGAGGTGAACAGAGCTTGAAGAGTACATGATATGTCAACTGGAGGTGAACTGAACTGGTAGAGCACATGATATGTCAACTGGACGTGTAATAAGCTGATACAGCACATGATGTGTCAACTGGAGGTGAACAGAGCTTGAAGAGTACATGATATGTCAACTGGAGGTGAACTGAACTGGTAGAGCACATGATATGTCAACCGGAGTGAACTGAACTGGTAGAGCACATGATATGTCAACCGGACGTGAACTGAACTGGTAGAGTACATGATAGGTCAACTGGACGTGTAATAAGCTGATAGAGCACATGATATGTCAACTGGAGGTGAACAGAGCTGGAGGAGCACATGATATGTCAACTGGAGGTGAACTGAGCTGGTAGAGCATATGATATATCAACCGAACATGAACTGAGCTGGCAAGCCCGCATGATATGTCAACTGGACATGAACTGAGCAGGTAGAATACACACTACTGTATGTCAAGTGAATGTGAACTGAGCTGGTAGAGCACATAATATGCTAACTGGCCATAACCTGAGCCAATAGACCACACTCTATGTAAACTGGACGTGAACTGGTCTGATAGAGGGCATAATATGTCAACTGAACATGAACTGAGCTGGTAGAGTTTATAATCTATGAACTGGACATGAATTGAGATGGTAGAGCACACACTATGTCAATTGACCTTGAACTGCGCTGGTAGAGCACATAGTACTGGGTAAAAAAGGACTTAAAAAAGAACAAGCTCTGTCAACGTAACATAAACTGAGTCAATAATGCACATAATATGTCAAGTGGACAAGAACTGAGCTGGAAGAGCACTGTAAAATATCTCTCCTCCAGAAGGAAGAAAACTGTCTCTCCAGAGACAACTATAGGGGACTACCAAATCACTCAATGTCCCACCCCTTAAAGTGCCTTCAGACTGATATGAATTGGTTGTGAAGCCACAGGGTACACTGGAAAGGAAGAATTTCCTTCTTCTGGAGGAGAGTTGATTTGCATATTTCCCAGAAACCCCTGCCTCAGAGTCTCCCTAATCTTTGCTGGATCCCTGCAAGAACAATCACCATCTTCGAGAAGCGGAATCCTGTTTTTATCAGGAGCAACTAAATATATTACAAGGTACAGTGCCAGTGACACTCGATTTCTTTGGTTATATGAACAATATAAGGATTTTCTCTTACCGTTCTGTGATGGTTTCTCTTAGTCCGCTGGTAACTCCTTTCACCACAGTACTAGCTTTTGGCGTTAATACCACTTGAGATATAAAAAAGGATCCTTTCTTTCTGCGTTCCGTAATTGACGACTGTAGGAACTGAATTAATTTTTCTGTGTCTGTTGTGTTGGCCCAAGGTGCTGGCATCATCTGCCCAGGCCAAAGGAAAGGAACCTCGAGAGCTACGGGACTGTGGTAGAACACCAAGATCTGGTAATTCCTTTCCCAAAGGTAATGAAGACTAACTTCTTGGGCAAAGATCGCCGGACAAGTCTTGTTCCCAAATATGTCCCTGAGCATTTGCACCAGCATTTCATGATGGGATTTTTGCATGCCATAAAAATGGTTAAAGTCCAAAAATACCACTTCCTTCTTGTGAGTGGACAGAAAGGCGTTGATCTCTTTAAGACCTTCATTGACTTTGGCACTAAATAAGCCGTGAGCAAAATACAGCTCGTTATCGGGGTCTCTCGGTTTAGTTGAAATCCGAAGATCGAAATACCTTATTCCAGACTCCAACTGGCTCGTGAAGTTCATGGTCTGAGTGGCCAACCACTTTCTCATCAGCTTTTTGGCAACTGTACCAAAAACAGAGACAAAGTTCTGGACAGTTTCCGGTTGTTCTGGTCCAACTGGAGACGCTTCATCGATGTAGAAACTGAATGAGTCGTGTGATCCTAGAACACAAGGAAATTCTTGGATCAGTAAGGTTAATTGGTTAACAACTGAAGCTATGACAACCCAAAGAAGGAAATCTCATTGACTCTAATGGGGTTGGTTTGTGTTCTGTCGGGATTCCAATATTACTGACAGCAAGAATAAGGCCGTAGACAAAAATACTGGAAATGTTTTCCCATCTACAAGATACGCCATAAATACTTACCATGTTTTGGATTCACATCTAAGACTTTTGGGAGTCCCAAGACCCACATTTGCTGATTTTAAAGATCTGCCACCTACCAAGCCTTCCACGAGAGGTAGTCATGCTTGCACAAGGCTCTCTTAAACTCTATGGAAGTCTACATTGGCAATTGATGGTCAAGTGGAAGCTGCTGCCCAACAATTTTTAATGGCTTCACAATCAGAGTGACTGGGTAAGGTAATGCAGAAGAACAAGGAACCTGATGGCCATGGACACTCTAGATCTTCCAGAAGGAACCCCCACAAGTGCACCAAATCTCTATAGCTCTTGTGATGAACACACATAAAAAGCAAACACAAATAAACAGGCAAAGTGAGAAAATATATAGTAAAGACTGAGTATAGTGACTTACAGGCCAGTCATCTCACAGTAGAGACATCCATAGTGTGTTGGTCTTACTTTAGAGAGCTCCATAGTGTGACTGTTCTTACAAGTGATCTCCATCATGTGACTGCTTTTCAGTAGAGACTTCCATAGTGTGACTGCTCTTAGAGACCTCCACCTCCATGTGTGACTGCTCTTACAGTAGAGTAGAGACCTCCATAGTGTGACTGCTCTTACAGTAGAGACCTCCAAAGTGTGACTGCTCTTACAGTAGAGACCTCCATAGTGTGACCACTCTTACAGTAGAGACCTCCATAGTGTGACTGCTCTTACAGTAGAGACCTCCATAGTGTGACTACTCTTACAGTAGAGACCTCCATCAGTTATCTCTATAATGTGACCGCTCTTACAGAACAAAGCTCCTTAGTGTGACCGCTCTTACAGAACAAAGCTCCTTAGTGTGACTGCTCTTACAGTAGAGAGCTCAATTGTGTGGCTACTTTTATAGTAGAGACTCCACAGTGTAACTGCTCTTACAGTAGAGACCTCCATAGTGTGACTGCTCTTACAGTAGAGACCTCCAAAGTGTGACTGCTCTTACAGTAAAGACTTCCATAGTGTGACTGCTCCTATAGTATAGACCTCCACAGTGTGACTGTTTTTACAGTAGAGACCTCTATAATGTGACTGCTCTTACAGAACAAAGCTCCATAGTGTGACTGCTCTTACAGCAGAGAGCTCCATACTGTGACCATTCTTACAGTAGAGACCTCCATAGTGTGATTGCTCTTACAGTAAAGACCTCCATAGTGTGACTGCTCTTACAGTAAAGACCTCCATAGTGTGACTGCTCTTACAGTAGAGACTTCCATAGTGTGACTGCTCTTACAGTAGAGACTTCCATAGTGTGACTGCTCTTACAGTAGAGACCTCTATAATGTGACCGCTCCTACAGAACAAAGCTCTGTAGTGTGACCAGATGCGCAGGTGCACTCTTACAGTACGGACTGACCTTCATAGTCATAGAGATATGAAAAAAAGAGGGCAAATATATTTTGTGGCCCGTTTCAGGTGATCTCAGCACATCCCAACCTTGCTTCCATATAATCTTGGCATAGGTTTGCCATTTGTAGTGCTCCACTAATACAGGGATGCAGGTACCAAGCATGCATGCCCTCTTTTTTTCTTTGTAAGTTTGTACTGGAGGTGTGGCTACTCCATTTGGTCATGCACTCCTGACCAGCCCCATAGGCTGATTTTAACTAGTGTAACTATAAAGCCGAGTGGACTCGGCATGCATGCTTGGTACCTGCATCCCTGTATTAGTGGAGGCCTTTAAAGCACTACAAATGGCAAAAGGCAGAAGGGACCCAGCATGCATGTGGAAACAAACACCCCCTGATTATATGGAAGCCAAGGTTGGCACATAACAGGTAGGAAATAGTGTTAGGTTCCCGTTCTACAGAGATCACCTGGACGATTTGGTGGACGGTCTCAGATAATTTTGTACAAAATATATTTGCCAAGAATCTCTAATTTACCAAACAAGCATAGCACTAGCTCTAGAATACCTCATATCTCTATGGCATTTTGTGCTTTATCTGGTCAGCAGTGTGCCGTTGCATTGTATGTATTCACCTTCATAGTCTGACTCCATAGTGTGATTCTTACATAGAGAGCTCATGCAGTGACCAGTTGCTCTTACAGTAGAGACCTCCATAGTGGCTCTTACAGTAAAGAGATCCTCCATAATGTGACTGCTCTTACAGAAGAGAACTCCATAGTGGTGACTGCTCTTACAGTAGAGAGCTCCATAGTGTGACTGCTCCTTACAGTAGAGACTTGACTCTTACAGTAGAGAGTGTGACTGTTCTTACAGTAGAGACTCCATAGTGTGACTGCTCTTACAGTAGAGACCTCCATAGTGTGACTGCTCTTACAGTAGAGACCTCCATAGTGTGACAGCTCTTACAGTAGAGACCTCCATAATGTGACTGCTCTTACAGAAGAGAACTCCATAGTGTGACTGCTCTTACAGTAGAGAGCTCCACAGTGTGACTGCTCTTACAGTAGAGAGCTCCATAGTGTGACTGCTCTTACAGTAGAGAGCTCCACAGTGTGACTGCTCTTACAGTAGAGAGCTCCACAGTGTGACTGCTCTTACAGTAGAGAGCTCCATAGTGTGACTGCTCTTACAGTAGAGAGCTCCACAGTGTGACTGCTCTTACAGCTCTTAGAGACTCTTACAGTAGAGACCTCCATAGTGTGACTGTTCTTACAGTAGAGACCTCCATTGTGTGACTGATCTTACAGTAGAGACCTCCATAGTGTGACTGCTCTTACAGTAGAGACCTCCACAAGTGTGACTCTCTTACAGTAGAGACTCCAGTAGTGTGACTGACTCTTACAGTAGAGACCTCCATAGTGTGACCGCTCTTATAGAAAGAGACCTCCATATAGTGTGACTGTTCTTACAGTAGAGACCTCCATAGTGTGTGACCGCTCTTACAGTAGAGACCTCCATAGTGTGACTGTTCTTACAGTAGAGACCCTCCATAGTGTGACCCGCTCTTACAGTAGAGACCTCCATAGTGTGAACTGCTCTTACAGTAGAAACTTCCAAAGTGACTTACTTTTACAGTAGAAAGCTCCATAGTGGTGACTGCTCTTACAGTAGAGACCTCTATATTGTGACCGCTCTTATAGAAGAGACCTCCATAGTGTGACGGCTATATTGCAGAGAGACCTCCATTGTGTGACTGCTCTTACAGTAGAGACCTCCATAGTGTGACTACTCTTACAGAGACCTCCATAGTGTGACCTACTCTTACAGTAGAGACCTCCATAGTGTGACTGCTCTTACAGTAGAGACCTCATAGTTGTGTGACTTATCTTACAGTAGAGACCTCCATAGTGTGACTGCTCTTACAGTTAGAGATCCATATGACTGCTCTTGTAGAGACATAGTGTGACAGCTCTTACAGTAGAGACCTCCATAGTGTGACTGCTCTTACAGAAGAGAACTCCATATGTGACCACTCTTACAGTAGAGAGCTCCCAGTGTGACTGCTCTTACAGTAGAGACCTCCATAGTGTGACTGCTCTTACAGTAGAGACCTCCATAGTGTGACTGCCTTACAGTAGAGACCTCCATAGTGTGACTGCTCTTACAGTAGAGACCTCCATAGTGTGACTGCTCTTACAGTAGAGAGCTTCCATAGTGTTGACTGCTCTTACAGTAGAGACCTCCATGTGTGACTGCTCTTACAGTAGAGAACCTCCATAGTGTGACTGACTCTTACAGTAGAGACTGCTCCACAGTGTGACTGCTCTTACAGTAGAGACCTCCATAGTGTGACTGCTCTTACAGTAGAGACCTCCATAGTGTACTCTTACAGAAGAGATTATGTGCCTCTTAGTAGAGACTCTCCATAGTGTGACTGCTCTTACAGAGAGACTCCATATGTGACCACTCTTACAGTAGAGAGCTCCACAGTGTGACTGCTCTTATAGTAGAGACCTCCACAGTGTGACTGCTCTTACAGTAGAGACCTTCCATAGTGTGACTGCTCTTAAGTAGAAGACCTCCATAGTGTGATGCTCTTACAGTAGAGACTCCATAGTGTGACTGCTCTTACAGTAGAGAGCTCCATAGTGTGACTGCTCTTATAGTAGAGACCTCCATAGTGTGACTGCTCTACAGTAGAGAGAACTTCCATAGTGTGACTGCTCTTACAGTAGAGACCTCCATAGTGTGACTGCTCTTACAGTAGAGAGACTCTACAGTATAGACCTCCATAGTGTGACTGCTCTTACAGTAGAGACTCCATAAGTGTGACTGCTCTTACAGTAGAGACTCCATAGACTGTTACTGCCTCTTACAGTAGAGAGCTCCACAGTGTGACTGCTCTTTACAGTAGAGACCTCCACAGTGTGACTGCTCTTAAGTAGAGACTTCCATAGTGTGACTGCTCTTACAGTAGACTTCATAGTGTGACTGTTCTACATAGACCTCATAGTGACTGCTCTTACAGTAGAGACCTTCCATATGTGACTGCTCTTACAGAAAAGAACTCCATAAGTGACCACTCTTACAGTAGAGACCTCCACAGTGTGACTGCTCTTACAGTTAGAGACTTCCATAGTGTGACTGCTCTTCCTTGTGGTTGTACCTACTCTCCTCTAGTATAGTGGATGTCCCTTTTTATAGTTTAGGGCACTGTAGTCCATTTATTCTACTTATTACTTTGACTGCTCTGCGCTCTGCTATGTCTGTTGTGTGCCCAGTACTGTACAAAATGATTTGTGTTTGTGTAAACTGGCAGTACGATATTCTTGTCATCCATGCCCAATTGTTTGCCCCCCCCCCTTTAGCCGTGGCTTCAGCTGCCTGACACTGGTTGCTACAGGTGAATCCCTTTCCATGTCATTTCTTATACATCTGTAACATAATCATATAATACCGCCATATGTGTACACAGAACACGGTACAATGTTGCACTTTTCTTTAACAGTTACAATGCAGGATTTCTAATTCTGCTACATTTCACTGTCAGTCCAGAGTTATAGCTTGGAACTGGAGAGGATCTGTTCTCTTCCCTCTGACTAAATGATCTGTCAGTGCGCGGAGGACAAGAGAACATCCCAACTCAGTAATCAACAGCGGTGACAATGACATCGCCACCTCCACTTGCCACAGCAAATGTAAATGGAAGAGAGAAGCCGTATAATGGGGCGACCTGCTGGGGCTGCATTTACTCAGCACTTGTAAATATGTGCATGCATTACAATGGGCGATCATTAGCGGGAAGGTGAGACGACTCAGACTGTGTAATGTGTTCCAACTGTTCTGGCTTATGTGCAGTGCCCACGTGTAAGATGGGCTCCCAATGCTATCCTGGGTCTCCTGGACACAGTCGAAGTGTCACCACCTGTTGCTGCTCTCCGGAAGGGATGTTAAGGGGTGGTGCACCCCAATCAGAAATAATCCAGAGGTCTGGAGTAAACCAGTGTGCTTCTTTACTGGAGGAACTCAAGTGCAAAACATTACAGGCAGTGCACCGAGCTGGCTTCTCCAGTCTCCTCTCTGGCAGAAGAAGGTTCTGTGCCGAGGAAAGGCCTGAGCTAGCTGTCCCTCTCTATTAGAAGGCTGATACCATAGCCAAAAGTCTGGTGGCCCAGGGTCTGTGGCTTAGTCACCAGGTAGGGTAACCCTGTCTCAGTGTCTTCTACTGGTCACTCGTGCAGTCTGGCAGAGTTTCTCCCATTAAACACTGATCTCTGCTATACTTTTATACAGTTTCTAACTCATTCAGAACGTTTTGGTGGGAGGAGTGGAGTGGAGAAGCAAAGCCTAACAGAAACAATTCTGCAGTTCATGGCTGCCATAGACTTGTATTGAGACTCAATACAAGTCAATGGGAATGACCAAGCAGTTTTCAGACATAAATAAGACTCTAGACAGAAATAAACCAGTTCACGTTGTTTGTTTTATCGCTCCAAAACTCAGCTCTTCATAGTCCCTTTCGACAGAAATGGAAAATCACTAGCTTCTCAGTGTACCGACTGGAAAGTCCCAAAGTCTCTCAGTATTAGCTGGCTGTGCATTAACCCTTTCCGCAGTACAGCTATAGTGCAATAACAGCGCAAATGAACCGGATATATTACAATGAACATATAAAATGCAATTCAACAGTATAAACCAGTGCACTCAATGGCATAAATTACAGTGAAAGTTAACCTGATGGCTTTGCATAGAAGCAATTGGGGCAAATGTCCACCAACATCCAGACTCCACAGAACCTTTGCTCCAGGGCACTACATACGGCGTGCACATAAGCATGTGACTTTCACTGGAAGGAGACAAAATTGCAAAAAAGTTTTTTTTTTGTTTTTTTTTTTTAATCTGCCTTCTTGAGTATACAGCTCCTAGGCAGGCTTATGTGTCAGCATTGTTGCAGATTATATAGGGTTTTCCTGATAACCCTCAGACAGTAGAACATGGGTAAATGGAAGACAGTAAGACATGACTGCAGGATTAGAATACAGACATGGAGTCTGTAACCATGGTGATGCATAGATCTGCAGAGGAGCTGTAGACATGAAATGTTAGGAGAATTCTAATGAATGCTATTGGTTGCAGAAGTGGACATAATGGATTGCAATGTGCACGCTATGACACTTTTATAGTTATTATTTTAGCTTGCCGTCAGTGCTCTATGTAATGAAGAGTGCAGCCTCCGGTACAATGGTGGTGATCTTCACCAGCGCCGGCTGCCTGACAGTTTGAGAGCCCAGTCATTTAGAGAATAAAGAAAACTCGAGCCTCGGTGCATCAGAGCCCTATTGTGCTCCCAGCATAACTCTTCTAAATGATATCAGCAAAATCCTGCCTATTACTGTCTATTCCTATCTCACACTGCAGGAGCTGACAGATCTTTGACATCGCAACGCGACTACTGTTCTCATCAGAAAGAGGGGCTGGGAGGAATCGAAATAGGAACAGAAACAGCAAAGAGGTCTGCCAGCTCCATGGAGCCGAAGAGAGTAGAATATGCCTAGTGGAGAGTAGGGGATGGGGAAAGAGCAGGGGAAGGAAGAAGGAGTAAGGGGCATGTAAAAGGCGAAGGAAAGGAAGGGGGAATTAAAAGGGAAAGGAATCAGTAAAGGTGCAAGGGTGTAAAAGGGAAAGGAATCAGTAAAGGTGCAAGGGTGTAAAAGGGAAAGGAATCAGTAAACGTTGAGGGGGTTGAAGAGAAAGAAATTAGTAAAGGTGGAGAGGGGTAAAGGGAAAGGAATCAGTACAGACGAGGGAGGTAAGAGGGAAAGGGATCAGAATGGGAGAGGGGTAAAAGTAAAAGGAATCAGTACAGACGGAGGGAGGGTAAGAGGGAAAGGGATCAGTAATGGGGAGAGAGGGGTAAAAGTAAAGGAATCAGTAAAGACGGAGGGGGAAAAGGGAAGGAAAAAGGAAAGAAGGGCAAGGGGGAAAAGGGAAAGAGAGGAAAGAGGGTGATGTAAGGAGAAAGGAATCGGAGGAAAAACAAATGGAAAGGAAAAAGGAAAATAGAAGAAAATGAAAGGAAGGAAGAAAACATGAGGAGAATTAAAAGAAGTAGAAAAAAGGGGAAGGAACAAGAAGGGGAGAGAAGAAGGCTAAGGGCAAGGGGGAAGGAAGTAAGGGGAAAAGCATAGGAAGAGAAAGTATGGGGGGCAAAGGAAGTAAAATGAGCCTATGTTACTATGAAGGTGACAGGGGGAGAGTAAAAGGGTAAGAAAAATGGAAACGGAAATAAAGTGGAAAGGGAAACGAAGGAAATCAAAATACAGGTGAAGAGAAACAACTATAAAGAAAATGAAGAAGGATAAGGAAAGAAAGGGAGCAAATGCAATGGGAAGAATCAGGAGGAGAAGCAAAGGGAAGAAAAAGAAAGGAAGAGAGTAGGAGCAAAAATAAAGATGGGGACAATCAGAAGGAAGGTGGAGAAGCAAAATGAAAAAAGTGGAGGGAGGCAAAGAGAAGAGAAAGATGGCGGAGGAAGCAAGGGATGGAGAACGAAGGAGGAAGGAGGTGGTGAAGCAAAGGAAAGGCAACAGAAAGAAAAGAAGAAGAGAAGAGAAGGGAAAGAGAAATGAAAGGACAGGAAGGGTCAACGAGAGGGGAAGGAGAAAGGCAAGGATAAGGATAGTGAAATGGAAGAGAGTGGAAGTGAGTAAGAGGAGGAAGAGAAGAAAAGGGGAAGGGCGAGAGGCAGGAATGGAGGAAGAAAGGGAAATCAGGAGAAAAAAAATCATAGTAACAGTGAAGAAGGCAGAAAGGGTGAAGGGAGAGGGAGAAGGCGGCAGTGGAAGAACAGAGACTATAGTGAAGAGAAGGAATAGAAGTTGAGAAGGAAGAGGAAGAGGAGGCAAAAGTAAGGCTTTGTTCACACGCTGCAGACGTACCACGGTCAAACTAACTACAACCAAAGGCTTCACCATTGTTAATGGTCATACTGTGCACTGCTGTTTAGCTGCACGACTGTCCGGCTGTTCACAATGGAAGTGCTCCTAGCTGTGCGTGCAACATGTGAACCCTGCCATGGGAGAAGTGAGCAGACTGAGGAAGAAGACAAGAGGAGGAAGGTGAAAGAGAAGAGGAAATGGGAGAGAAGGAATTTAGAGAGAAAGGGAATGAGGAAAAGGAAGAGAAGGAGAAATTGACATAGCCATGCCCTCGCACCTAGAGATTGGAGGGGTAACGGCAGTCGGACCCCATCATCATTTAAAGAGAAAACTCCTTAAAAGTTTTACCATAGCCGACTAAGACATAGGAGAAGATGGCGCTCAGGAATTCTTGCAGTAATTACCTTTTCTAACTTTCCAGCCTTGATCCTTCATTTAGAGACATGTACTGTAAGTCGATTGAGTTATTGGCCTCTTTGCAGAGTTATATTTAATCTGTAACCAGAGCCTGGAACACAGCAGAGTGTGGCCTGGATGACGGCCATCTACAGTCCCTAGGTAGGTAGTTCTTACCAAAATCAATGTCCGATCAATACTATTCTGGAGCAGGGCCCCTGGAGGGCTAGGAGCACACCTACAGGCTGTAATCTGGGACGCTTGATGAGAAGGCCTACTCACATAGCCACACGCAGCAAGTAACACTGTGTATATACAGTAATAGGCATATGTGCACTAGGTTCTGTTCACACTGGCAGCCAGGACTGCTATGATGGATCTGTTTCCACACAGATTTTTACAGGATTGTCAATGAGGGTCAGTGCTTCAGGTGTGGTGATTTTCACCACTGCAGAAGCCTCTGCGGCTGCTATGGTGCAAACCACAAGCATGCCCCCTGACAGTCACCTTCCACCTTTGTTGCATTCCCCTATGACCTCCCTGTCAACCTTTTTTTTTGACCAATAAGTGAAAAACCAAGCAATTTTACTAATAATATTCACTAAAAAAAAACTTCTACCGTTTTGTGTCTACGGATCCTATGCTGATCTATGTGTCTCCGGGGTAACAGACTACAAACAAACCCTGTGTAGTCTGATCCTGCAGTCGTACTGTCTTCCATCTCTCTCTTCTACTTATAACTAAGTAATACCCCGGAAGTGGTATTACCATTTCTGCACTCCGCAACTGTCTCTAAAGGTCTGAAGTTAATCCCATCTGTGTATTTATTTCCAGGTCCTTCAACACTGTGCATTTCTATTATTCTTATGAAACTGTTATGTTCATGTAATATTCCTGGTTCACAGCAGGTGGCAGAGCTATCCTTAGACAGAATAGAACTTACCATTCCACTCTACCCCCTTTGGGCAGAAGTGGACCAGTCCTGCTTCCCACCAGAAGGGAGGGGTTACAGTTCAAGTTTATTCCAGTTTAGACTCCATATTGGAGCTGAGAAGACCTGAAAGATTTAGCAGCCAGAGGAAAGTGTTCTTCGGCTGGATCAGGAGCCACCAAAGGGAAGTAGCTTGTAGAGCTACCGGACTCCGTGCGAATTTACTTTACTGAGGTCAAGGAGGCGGAACAACAGTCAAAGGCACCCCAATTCAAGGATACCAGAACCGACCAAAAGTCCAGTAACCAGACCCAAGCAGAGTTTAATACAGCAGAGAGAAAGAAGGCTGAGTTATTAAGAAAGCCTGTCAGGCCAGCAGAGAAAGAGCGAAAGCATAGTTGCCAAGTTTGCCTGACAGTTTATGCCAAAGCCTGAATGTAAGAAACGCCTGAATATTGTCTGGAATCAAGTTTACCCAAGTAAAGCTGCTGTTAAAGTTTACCAAGGTCTGGACTCAAGTTATTCTCCATCCCCTAACTCAACATTTCCCCTGTATTTGCTTCGGAACCTAAGCCTGGGGTACTGTTGTATCCAGGCAGGAGCACCGTGACACATAAAGGCCGCACCACACCACTCAGCAGACTTAACAACCTGGGACACAATCGGCCCTGGGAGGGCCCCGTGTTGCACTAACATATATTTGACCAATGGCTTTACACTGGTCTTTAAAATCTCCTGCGATGCATGTGGGTGACCCTAATTTATGACGAGGTGAAGCCATGTCATACATTAGGCACATCCTCCAGGAGCCTGTTCGCAAGAATAAAACCTATGGCAGCTCGAAGCTGCCGTAGATTTCTGTGTTTATTTGTACCAGAAAACAGAAATATGCCGGTCCCACTTGAACCTCCCTTTTGTCACACTCCTTTTTGGAAAAGTTTCAAGGGCGGCGTAAAAACGCTACTTGCAACCGAATTTGTTCCAATTGGCAATTAAAATGTTACAAACAAGTGTTTTGCGACTTGTACACCAGGAACCCGGAGCAGGGAGGTAATAAATCTCCTGCTATAACTTTAGGATCAGACTACAGGCTTTGTTTGTTGTCTGTTACCGTGGAGACACACCGCTCCTCATAAGATTTGTAGGCACAGTAGAAGCTTTTATTAAAAAAGGCTATTTTTTCATATCAGATGAATCGGAGTAGTAAAAAAAAAATGGTTGTGGATTGGAGCGCAGAACTTCTTCAATGGAAGAGACCCCCTAGCTGGAAATAAATTATCAATCAGCAAAATATATATGGACACATACACATCATCATTGCTTGTGTAAGATAATTTATCAGGTTTACCTGAAGTCCCAAGTAAATCTACTTAGAAAACAACTGTCTGATGGTGACTTGAGCCTAATGACAAACTCGGCTCTGCTACCTTTTTAAATACAAGAAAATGGCAATGTAAGTGATGAACTTGATGGAGAAGGGTCTTTATCCAGCCATAGTATGTGCTGCTTTGTCATTGGCATTGTCTAATATGTCACAGTCGCAGTCTTCGGTCGCGTGTCTTCCTCCTCTCTGCTGTACCGTATATCAGGCCTGTCAGTCTAATGAAATAAAGCACAAGGCCTAATTGAATTACTCCAAACCTTCTGCTTGTCATATACATAATGCTCTCCTCTCTACAGCTCCTAAGGGACTTGGCTAGACCGACAACTTAACGAAGAACTACCGCAGGGAACCGAGACTGTAGTGCAGCTAAGCAGGAGAAGAATGAGAGTAGTAGTTCTTAAAGGGAATGTATCTTTATTTTACTAAATAGAGCCATACAGAGACAGCTAGTAATGTTTAATTTTTTTTTTGTAGATATTTGTTTTATTTTAATCTATGTACATGATTATGGCGGCAGCCATCTTCCCTGACATGTGTTACAGAAGCCACATGGGCCATAGACACAATAGATGTTCACTGGATTCTATGGGAGAGTTTTCTAGACATCTGCTCTGCCACCTGTGAAGAGGTCATTGTGTAGGGAAGGGGAGGTGATGAGCTGCGGCATCGCCTAGTGTAAGGTGAGGATCTTGTGTTATCCATGCAGTTATTTTATATGTCATTCTAATCCTGCCTGTGATAATAACGAAAAGTGAGATGACTACTGGAAAGTCTCCACAGGAAGAGTGTTGTGGGCATGTTCTGTAACCTGTACAGAGGTCGCTGTGCAGGTAGGGGGAGGAGGTGAGCTGTGAGATTGCCAACTGTATATGGTGGATCCTGCGATAGAGCAATTTTATATCTCATTGTATCCCTGCCTGTGATGATACTTTAAAGTGATAGGACTGAGGAAAAGTCTTCTAAGGGAGAGAGTTATTGGCATGTTCTGTAACCTTTGCAGGCATTGTGCAGAGAGGGGGGTTGGTGTTGAGTTGTGACATTGCCCATTGTAAATGGTGGATCCTGTTTTATCTATACAGTGGTTCTATTTCATTGTAATGCCTCCTATAGTGATAACTACTGAACATTGAGATGACTGTTAAAAAGTCTCTCCAGGGAGAGTGTTGTGGGCATGCTCTTTGACCTCTACAGAGGTCACTGTGCAGGGAGGGGAAGGATGTGAGCCGTGACATCGCCTATTGTAGTGATGGTGAACCTTTTAGAAACCAAGTGCCCAAACTGCAACCAAAAACCTACTTATTTATCTCAAAGTGCCAACACGGCAATGTAACTAGAGATGAGCGAATCATTCAAAAAATTATTCGCCGAACATTCTCTGAACTTTTCCTAAGATTCGTATATTCGACGAAAAGACTCGTTGAATTTGCGAACAAAATATACGTGATTATGTGGCTATTAGCGAACATTCGTGCACTAATAATGAACGTTCAGTTAAAAAAAGTACGCAACTTCTTTGAACACGTACGCATGAGCGTACAATTTGCGTACAAATCCTCAGCGTACTATTGTCTAGCGATTACGTAATACGCAGGCACGCACACGAGTTGAGAGGCCGCGGCATGCACTCCTCAGAGGCAGAGCGAAGCTTTACAAATGGCATCCAGGCGATCATCAGCATTTAGCTCTGCAGAGCTGAAATACATGATCCGGCTGATGGACCGGCAGGATTATGATGGCACACACCGCTACCCGAACCAGCATAATGAGGAGGTGATCCAGCAGGTATATTTTGCGCCTTTGTCGGTTAGCCTGGTGGAACAACGGCCAAGTATGGCAAATACTACAAGTAGAAGCTTCGGCTACAGGTCCTTTGGCACTGCTGCCCTGTGCCACCTTCTCCTTTTTTTTAGAGCTCGAGGTCTGGCTGGAACTGGACCCCTTTTGCTTATCCATTCCAGACATTTGTCACTTTACTCTGTGGCCCTGCAGCTGCTCTTTGTCTTTGGCCCTGTATCTCCCTGTCTCTCCCTGTCTCTCTCCCTGTCTCTCTCTCCCTGCCTGATTAATTACTAGCCCTGCACTTGCCCTGCAGTATCCCTGATGTGTAATATGGATTCCCAGAGCAATTACACCCCAATTTTAACAAAACAGGTCTCAGTCTCTCAGAACTTCACACACAGTGCTTCTGCTCGTCTCAGCAGTTGCAGCAGAAGTGATGCGTCACTGGCTTACCGAGCTTGAGCCAATCAGAGCAAGCCCTGCCCACTAGGTCAGGTGACCGCTTTCTTCCCCGGCTTTTGCGCACAGTAAACGAACGAACAGTAAAAGTTCGCTAATGAATTGAATTTGTACACAACAGCGTATAGAATAACTTATACGTAGCAATAGCGTATAATTTACAGGACAAACTACGTAGCGGATGCGTACAAAGCCGAAGCGAATCACGTAATATTCGGATTCGCTTTGCAGCTGAAAATTTCCAAGATTCGATACGAATCAACGAATCGCTTCGCTCATCTCTAAATGTAACCTGAATACTACAGTCCAGTATAGTACGTATCCCATGTAATTTATCATTTAGCTATAACGGCCTGCCTACGTTCAGTGCGCTGCCTGTGCTGTTCATAGTGCGCCCTGCGCTGATGAATGGCAGGAAAAGTCTAAGGCCCCATTCAGACGGCCGTATTATTGCCGGGCGGCCCCATTCAAACTGCTTATACTTGTCTGTGCCATGGCGGGGCAGTATCAGGACAATGCCTTCATATTTTTTCAGGCAGAGCCGCGGCACGAGTGCCACCCTGGCACCCGCTGCCATAGGTTTGTCACCACTGGTCTAGGAAAGGCAAACACCCACTTGAGTCAGAGGCCAAACTTCCCCATCTCAGGAGTGGAAAAAAACTTCCTTCCCATTAATTATACCTGCTCTACTGTAAAGAATCCTATCAGCGGAACCTAGTTTGTTATAGTTCCCATTTAGAATGGTTCATATTTATTAGCTTTGCGTCGCCTCCTCACTTGGGGCATCACTTATGGGATGAATAAAGGGCAAATGGACTCATATTGACTTTTATGCATGGGCAGATTCTTGCAAATTTGGGGGCCCCAAGTAAGCCCTGCCCTCACACCCCTAAGCTCCACCCTGTTAGCTCACTAAGCTCCACCCCCATTGGCCTGCTAAGTGCCTCTCTTAGCTTTGCAGTGCAGCCTAGGCAATTCTGCTACTGTATTACAGCTGGGAAAGCGAGTCCCCGGCACCCCCCCCTCCCCGCGAGCCCTGAGCAGCTTCCCCGACTGCACAGGTGTATGTCGACATTTGTGGGTGTGTTTTTTCTTAGTTGTTCCTTCACACTCCATCCGTACCGCTCACCGTACATTGAGGTCACTTCCATCTGCCTTACGACTACAGTTATATTTTTGCATTCGGGGCTTTTTAGCTGAATTTTCTTTGCTGTCAAATATTTAGCAGAAACAACACTTGGGAAGTCGCTGCCCGAAATGTCAAACGTAGACAATAATAATTTGGAAACCCCAGCTGGCTCTGAACGCTTTCAGCTAGAAGTAGCGCTCAATCATAGTTACTAGAAGCCTATAATAAGTGGCATACGTGTCAGCCGCACCACGTACGCTCTAAATACTGTATTTAAGCCAAAATATTCTGAAAAGGGGAGAAGCCGAGTCACAGGAGAGATAACTTATTGTAAATACGAAAAGTACCGAGAAAAACAACTTAAAGCTCCGGCGGGATTTTCTGATCAGCCCAAAAACATCAGGGTTTTACGCTCAAAGAACGTGCGTGGGTGTAGAATGCCGTTACGGTGCTCACCAGAGAAGTGGGTCTTCTAAGCCGCAATTGGTTTGGTGCTGGATGAACATTCTTCACCCTTAAGCCCCTGGTGGGACGTATGGCTTGCGGTCCCCAGCGTAGTCACCAACAGGTGGTGGGGGTTCTGCCAGGAACGCCTGAAGCAGTAGATGGAAAGTCCGGAACGAAGCCAAAAAAAAATCGATCGTCACCAGAAAACGGTCAGGATGGGACATGCCAGAGAGGAGATGAAGACGTAGTCAGAAGACAGGCCAAGGGTCAAAACCAGGAAGTCAAACAAGTCCCGGACCACAAATCCAAAGGAGGCAGAATCCGGAGACTAAGGGACCGTTCAGATGGCCATAGTATTGCGGATGCCTCCCGCCCGGGCGCCCCGTTCAAAATGCCTATTCTTGTCCGCTGTTGCAGACAAGAATAGGACATGTTCTATAAGTTATTGCGGAGCCGCAGACTCTAATAGAAGTGAATGGGGCCGCATCTGTTCCGCAATATTGCGGAATAGATGCGGTACACATTCACAATGTGCGGATCCACAATACTACGGATGCCGCCCAGCATGTGTTCCGCAATTTGCAGAACACACGGCCGGGTGCCCCGTTCAAAATGCCTATTATTGTTGCGGACAAGAATAGGACATATTTTATAGTTTCTTGCGGAGCCGCGGCTCTGCAAGATCGCGTGCCGGCCATAGAAGTGAACGGGTCCGCGGAATATGTGCGGACCCGTTCACATGGTCGTCTGAATGGGCCCTAAGTCTAAGGTCATGGTCATGTGCTAGAAGAATGTAACGTCTACTGTAGACAGCACCACCAAAGTCAGATTCGAGGAGCTGAAATCCCATCACTGTGAGGGGGAGCAAAAACATAAGGGAAGATTTCTGCTGCAGCAAGCTGCTCCCCGAAGAGACAAAAGATAT
Source organism: Rhinella marina (assembly GCA_900303285.1). Classification (NCBI taxonomy): domain Eukaryota; kingdom Metazoa; phylum Chordata; class Amphibia; order Anura; family Bufonidae; genus Rhinella; species Rhinella marina. Next base: position 55,721 of record ONZH01022167.1, on the reverse strand, counting down.
CCTACGTCTTGCTTATTTAACAGCCTCCTTCCCCCAGGTCAGCGGTATGGTCTTCCAGTCCTAGGCCTTCTCTACAGTGAGCCCCCGAGGAGCTGATGCAGATGATGGGAGTAGTAGTGGCCCTGATGAGATGGTGTGTCACGCTGTTCTACTTCAAGCCGTTGCTCCCTGAAGAGACGGTGCAGTGCAGAGGTAGAATCAGGCCTGAAGTAATCGTAGAACAGCCTCTCTTTAGTCACACAATATAACTTGTGGCACATCCGGCAGCGGCTGGTGCAGTGTCTGGCACCAGATGAGGGGGTATGGTGGCTGATTGGATGACAATAGGTTGGCACAAGAAAAAACTTGTGGATATATGTGTCCACTGTAAATACAGGCTTGATGTTAGTCTGGCCTAGCGATGGTTTAGGTAGGTGGTGGTGTCTGAGCTGTTATCCCTCATTTTGCAGCAGTGCTTGTAAAGCTGTATTTCGCTGATCTCACTGCTCTCTTGTCTCTCAAGTTTTTTCTTAAGGCAGGATTAAGGTATTAAGTTGTTTTTACAGGAGAAGAATTTCTGGTTCCTGAGTTTCCCTCTGGAGTGTTGGTCTCATGGGAGAATAAGATATCCTGGGAGTAGGAGCTCTGACATGTGCTTCCTCACTCCCCCAGGAAATCCATCCTGTCCTCCATCTAGCTATACTGGCACTTCCCCTCCTAGCAGGGAGCAGAACCAGCCCACTGTTCCTACCAACCATTGCCAACTATTACCTCCCCTGCTGGAATAAATATAATCAAAATACATAAGGTAGATTACGTTACAAACAGCTGCAAATACCCCCAGGTCTTAGGCATTGCACATGCTGTCTGTTCACAAAGGCTTGGGCTCTATGTTTGCCATAACTCCACAGCATGCCCCAGACAGAAATTCCTTCACCTCTCCCGTATGAGAGATGTGCACATATCTCCAAGAAGGGTAAGTATGTTTGTATCGTGTGCACATAGATACAGTGGGGAAAAAAAGGATTTAGTCAGCCACCAATCGTGTACATGAAAGAATGAATGGGGCAATGTATCGTGAGAATTTGAGTGCAAACCTCCTTCCATCAGCAAGTGCATTGAAGATGAAATGTGGCTGGGTCTTTCAGCATGACAATGATCCCAAGCACACCGCCAGGGCAACGAAGGAGTGGCATCGTAAGAAGCATTTCAAGGTCCTGGAGTGGCCTAGCCAGTCTCCAGATCACAACCCCATAGAAAACCCCCGACAGCCCCAAAACATCACTGCTCTAGAGGAGATCTGCATGGAGGAATGGGCCAACATACCAGCAACAGTGTGTGCCAACCTTGTGAAGACAGAAAACGTCTGACCTCTGTCATTGCCAACAAAGGAGATATAACAAAGTATTGAGATGAACTTTTGTTATTGACCAAATACTTATTTTCCACCATAATTTGCAAATAAATTCTTTAAAAATCAGACAATGTGATTTTCTGGATTTGTTTTCTCATTTTGTCTCTCATAGTTGAGGTCTACCTATGATGTCAATTACAGGCCGACCTCATCTTTATAATTGGGAGAACTTGTACAATTGGTGGCTGACTAAATACTTTTTTTCCCAACTGTGGCAGTATAATATGTAAATACACTCATTGACAAAAAAAATTCCGCCCCCCCCCCAGATAGAAATGCCAAAGTGCAAAAGTGCTTCTCCTGCTGCCCTATAAAAAGAGTCTCAGAAGCTACTTTTGGGTAGTGAACTTCTTGGTGAGAGCTTGGTGACTGCTAGACAAGCCTCTACAGCACATTTGAAGACATTTTGCCCAGTTGGCAGACTTGGAGAGGGGGGCACATCATTGGACTGACAGAAGCACGATGGTCGTTTCGATGAATTGCCCGCCATTTGAGGCCACTCTGACCTCAGTGTAAGGAAATATAGGCAAGCAGTGGTCATGTGAAAGCACATATGGCAAATAGGCTCTGGATGGCGCAGACAGACACTAGTAGAGAAGATCATTTGAACCACTCACAAGCACCAGGAGCCCCCACAGTTTCATTGTCCACCATCCAGACAGAGGTAGCTCCTTCATTAAACCCCTGTCCCTGCCCCAACCATTTCCAGGCGCTTAGCAGAATGAAATTTTTGCCTGTTAGGTGTCCTGCCAATGACAACCAGCCACCGTCACCTATGTTTGCAGTGGTGGTGTAATGAGAAACCTGGACTGCTACTGCTACTTGTCATCCGATAACGGTCTGGTTCCAGTATGCAGGTCTCATGGTGAGTGCTCCAGTCGTGCCTTTGCTGTGGAGGACACTCTGCCCCAACTGCTGGTGTGATGATCTGCGGAGCCATCATATGAAACAGTCGGTCACCCCTAGTAGTGATACCAGGAATCAAACACCTCAGTGATATGTGCAGGACATCCTGCCACCACGTGTGCTCCTCTCCTGGCAGGGCTTCCAACTGGTATCTATCAGCAGGATAATGCTCACCACAGGCAAGGGTTTCCCAGGAATGTCTCCTCCAGATTACACCACGTCCATGGCTGACAGTCACCAGATTTATCACCAATCCAGCATTTATGGGACCATCTGGCACACCAACTTCAGCAACCTACAAGTATGCAGGATCTACAAGGCCCAGCTGTGACATCTGTGGGTAAATGTGCCACAGGATACTATACAGAACCTGTATGCCTCCATGTCCAGCTGTATCTCATCTTGTATCCAGGCTAGAGGCCGTATCTCATCTTGTATCCAGACTAGAGGCTATATCTCATCTTGTATCCAGGCTAGAGGCCGTATCTCATCTTGTATCCAGGCTAGAGGCCATATCTCATCCTGTATCCAGGCTAGAGGCCATATCTCATCTTGTATCCAGGCTAGAGGCCGTATCTCATCTTGTATCGTGGTTAGAGACCGTATCTCATCTTGTATCCAGACTAGAGGCCGTATCTCTTCTTGTATCCAGGCTAGAAGCTGTATCTAATCTTATATCCAGGCTAGAGGCCGTATCTCATCTTGTATCCAGGCCAGAGGCCGTACCTCATCTTGTATCCAGGCTAGAGGCCATATCTCATCTTGTATCCAGGCTAGAAGTCGTATCTCATCATGTATCCAGGCTAGAGGCCGTATCTCATCTTGTATCCAGGCTAGAAGTCGTATCTCATCATGTATCCAGGCTAGAGGCCATATCTCATCTTGTATCCAGGCTAGAGGCCATATCTCATCTTGTATCCAGGCTAGAGGCCATATCTCATCTTGTATCCAGGCTAGAGGCCATATCTCATCTTGTATCCAGGCTAGAGGCCATATCTCATCTTGTATCCAGGCTAGAGGCCGTATCTCATCTTGTATCCAGGCTAAAGGATGTATCTCATCTTGTATCCAGGCTAGAGGCCGTATCTCATCTTGTATCCAGGCTAGAGGCCGTATCTCATCTTGTATCCAGGCTAAAGGTCGTATCTCATCTTGTATCCAGGCATTAATGGGGCACTATTACTGTAGGGGGCATCGGGCTATGACTATACCTTTGCTCACCCCAATTACTGGTTTTGCTGCCAGTCTGGATCCACAGTTTTGTCCATATTTATCACTAATTTGGAGCTAATTAATAGTAACAGGCCGAGCAGCCGCCCACCGCCATTCACGACCTGCCGACCCTCGGAGGAAACCTTATTTACCTGTTTAGTCATTAGACTAATGGACCATATGTTTCTCATTACGGATTTTTTTTCCCTTTTTTTCGTTGGCGGGCGCCGGGGGTGTTCTCGGCTGTATCTAAGCTCGGAGAATCCAGCACTGATCCGAGATCACACAAACTTAAAATAAGCCAGTGACAGAAAATGTCAAGTTACTTCTTTCTGTGCCAAGATTTATCCTTTTCTGCTGAGAAATAGGATTACTAAGAGGCTGGAAATAAGCAGAATCAGGAGCGGGGAACACGCAGAATCTCATCGGCTGCTTTCTGCAAAAACTGCAAAAAATTTGAATAATCAGACTTGTGCATTAGATTTTATGTGCTTTTAGGGTTTGGGGTTTTTTTTGCTATATATTGTACATACGTACATTTGGGCTTCCCATCCAAAATTGTGGGTTCCCTTGCCAACAGCTGATCATCAGGGGTCCTGCAGTTAATTCTCACTTTTGTTGCAACGCAGAAAACCCATTAAACTCAATGGTCAACAGTTCCCTTCTGCCTTAAAAACATAAAAGCAGCGGCCCTCACTACCGCCTCCTGGGCCAGAGCTCCCGTTCTAGAGGTGCCGGGGTCCCTGGAACAAGAGAAGACCCCCTATGAGGACATTTTTGGGGCTCTGATACAAATATTGACCTCCCTGGATGCAGACATGACAACCTCTCTCCCACTTTGATGAAATAGATAATTATGGTTGTCAATTATAAAATTAAAAGAATTAAATTAAAGTTTAAAAAATTAAAAAAAGAAACAAAACACACCAAGCTATATTCACACTGCCATGAATACAGGATGAGCTTTCAGAGGAAGAAATGTTATAATATATAAAAAAAAAACTGAAAAAACATACAAATAATATAAAATTTGCAGCAGGAGCCTTACTTTGTCTAAGCCCCACCCTTAGCTGTTCACCAGCCACTACAAGCAGCCAGAATGTTATCGGTTAACTCTATACAAGAAGCAAAGCATCTTGAGATCTGTATGTAAGAAAAATGGAGTCCTGAGCCATATGAGATACATTGTTTCATTTGGCTGTGAGCTCTGAATTCTTGAGTAGTCAGTCTGCATCTGCTCTACTGGAACTTTTCTTCATGTCATCACCCCTTGTAACCTGTTAGCGTCATCTCTCCCCTTTAGAGTCTCCTTTTGACTCCTTAGGTCTAAAGGAACATTCCTTCAAGTTACCACCCGTCATACCAATCTGTCATCTCACCCCTGTGCAGCCTACAGTGACCCGGGGAGGAGGGGGATATACAGGAACTATTCTTAAGGTTATCACCTCTCTCTTACCAGTGTCATCTCTCTCCTGTAAATTCTCCTGTGATTCCAAGAGGATATAGGAACATTTCTTCATGTCATCACTCCTTTGCAGCCTGTTAGTGTCATCTCTCCCCTTTAGAGTCCCCGTTTGACTCCTTAGGGGTAAAGGAACATTCCTTCAAATCACCACCCCTCTTACCAATCTCTCCCCTGTACAGCCTACAGTGACCCGGGGAGGAGGGGGATATACAGGAACTATTCTTCATGTTATCACTCCTCTCTCTTACCAGTGTCATCTCTCTCCTTTAAAGCCTCCTGTGACTCCAAGGGGATATGGGAACCTTTCTTCAGGTTATCACCCCTCTTAGCAACAACCTCTTGGTGGCATCTCCCACATTCAGCCTCATTAATTTTTTAAGGAAAATTGCTTGGTGGCACTGTTACAGCCAATGGTTTTGGAGTCAAGGTGCCAACTAACTGGTCTGACTTTGAGCTAATCCTGAGGGCATCGTCCTCCTGCCAGTCCCCTGGTTTGCACCCTTTAACCCCTAAACAGGGATCTGGTCTTTTCTGCAGGACAGCCACCACGCTGCTACCTCTTGGAACATTCCAGTGTAGTTGGCAGCTGACCTACGGAGGTCAGAGACACCAAAGCACCAGAGGAACAGGCAAAGCACACAGACAGACAGAGTACATCAAGGATAGTCCTGGCCAACAAACAGATCAAGGTCACAGGAACAGATTGGGTGAGATGACAAACAGACTGGGTGCAGACAGGAAAATAGTTCTAGTACATGCTTCAGCAGGCAGAGTGACCTGGCAGATCTATTCAGACTTATCACTCAGGCAAGAGGTGGGACACACAAGACATCCTCCTAGCGGTTCCCTGGTTTTCACCCTTTAACTTCAATAGAGGGATCTGGTCTTCACTGCAGGGGAACCACCAGGCTGCTACCTCTTGGAATAGACCCAGTGTAGTTGGCAGCTGACCCATGGAGGTCAGAGAAACCAAAGCACCAGAGGAACAGGCAAAGCACACAGACGGAACCAAGCTGAGGGGACGCAGACAGAGTACATCAAGGATAGCCCTGGCCGACGAACAGATCAAGGTCACAGGAACAGGTTGGGCCAGATGACAGACAGACTGGGTGCAGACAGGCAAACGGATCTAGTGCATGCTCCAGCAGGCAGAGTAACTCAGCAGATCTATTCAGACTTATCGCTCAGGCAAGAGCTGGGACACACAAGACAGCACATATACTAGCAGGGCTAATCAGCAGCACACAGAGCAAGAGGGAGTTAACCCCTACAGTGCCACACAGTACTGTGAGGTTCAAAGGATAAACCCTAATTCACACACAGAAAGGCAAAGTGTAACAGGCCCCTTCACTGTAAAATGCTGTGTGCCATTTTCACAATGTGTATTTTTATTTTTAGTAGACTTTGTGCCAATTATTGGCCACAGCCATGATTTTTTTTAATAAAATTACTCTTTGGTGCAGAATTGCATGATGGCACCTTAAATTTAAAATGGTGGGTGGCCTTTGGCCTTTTCATAATTTGTACTTCCATTTTTTAGGATAAATTGTGAATCTCATTCACGGCTTGAGTAATTTTTTGCCAAAAACATCAATTTTTAGTGTTTTTTGTATATATATATATATATATATATATATATATATATATATTTTTTTTTTTTTTTTTTTTTTTTTTTTTTTTAAAGCCTTATGCAAAATTGCATGATGGCGCCATAAGGGTAAAACACTGGGTGGCCTTTTCCCACTGTGTATTTTTATTTTTGGGAGACATTGTGCATCGTATGCTCTGCTCGAGTCCAATTTGTTGCCAAAAACATACATTTTTAGATGTTTTTTTTTTTATTTTACAAAACATTTCTCTTTGATACAAAATTGCACGATGGCGCCCAAAGTGTAGAAGAATATGATTTGATTTTTTAAATTACTTTATTTTTTTTGTGTTTGTGAAAACTATGAAAATCATCCCAAAGCCCCCGTCAGCGAAAGCGTTACTACGACTGGCAGATAAAATTCAGCGTTTTCTTAAATACGGCTTTCCGAATCATTTGTTAACATTATCTGACGTCTGACTGTTTCTACGGCAACCTGAAACTTATGATATATTTCATTCTTTCCCGGGATGCATGTTGAATAAAAAAAACGCTGCACTCTGACAAAAAGCCTCTCGCCTTGATCCTTTGTTCTTGGTAGGAAATGCATAATTCTGAATATGAAAGGAGGAGTAGATTTAACTCCCATCATCCCTTCACTCCAGCGCAGCTTTATAGTGACACGTAAAAGAATCGGCGGCGATGTGCGGCTCCAGATTATAACGGCTTTAGCCGCTTGAGCCTAATAAATATAGATGACGATGCAGCCCACATACTGTATGAAGACAAACGGATAATTACAGGGTAGGGACACGTGAGCGATCGCTCCACCACCTCCTCAGCTGTAATCTTATAGACTCCAAAAAAACGAAGAGAACTTATGGCGGTTATAAGACCGTCCACAGTATGTCCTATTGGACATCTCTTTACTCCACTCACGGGGGTCCTAAAAGGGGGTGATCCCATGATTCATATAAACTATGAAAATCACATCGTACATGACAATATCTGTCTAACAAAGCTAGAACCAGACATGTACCTCACATGGATCCAGAGATCTCCACATTCATTGTGCCAATTGATCTGCTAGGTATCCTTCAGACTGGTTGCTCAGGGGTGTGTCCTTCTCAGGGGGGCATGTCCTTTCTGTTGCATTTCTTGCACTTTCACAGCTCAGAGGGCATATCCTTTCTGCCGTAGCTCTCTCCTAACCACAGCTCAGAGGGTGTGTGTTTCCTACTGCAGCTATCTCCCTATCACATGTCAGGGGGCATGTCCTTCCTGCTGCATGACTCCCACTGTCACAGTTCAGGGGGCATGTGTTTCCGCCTGCAGCTCTCTGCCTTTGATAGCTATCTGCTGCATGTTTCTCCCTATAACAGTTAAGGTGTGTGTCCCTTCTGCTGCAGCTCTCTCCCCATCAGGGGTGTGCCATCAGGGGTGTCCTTTCTGCTGTGGCTCTCCTCCTACTTCTTATCACAGCTCAGGTGATGTGTCCTTTCTGCTGCAGCTCTCTCCATATCAAAGCTAAGGAGGTGTGTCCTTTCTGCTGCAGCTCTCTCCCTATCACAGCTAAGAAGGTGTATCCTTTCTGCTGCAGTTCTCTCCCTATCACAGCTCAGGAGGGATATCCTTTCTGCTGCAGTTCTCTCCCTATCACAGCTCAGGAGGTGTGTTCTTTCTGCTGCAGCTCTCTCCCTATCACAGCTCAGGAGGTGTGTCCTTTCTGCTGTAACTCTCTATCACAGCTCAGGAGGTGTTTTCTTTCTGCTGCAGCTCTCTCCCTATCACAGCTCAGGAGGTGTGTTCTTTCTGCTGCAGCTCTCTCCCTATCACAGCTCAGGAAGTTCTCTCCCTATCACAGCTAAGGAGGTGTGTCCTTTCTGATGCAGCTCTCTCCCTATCACAGCTCAGGAGGTGTGTCCTTTCTGCTGCAGCTCTCCTCCTATCACAGCTTAGGAAGTGTGTTCTTTTTGCTGCAGTTCTCTCCCTATCACAGCTAAGGAGGTGTGTCCTTTCTGCTGCAGCTATTTCCCTGTAACTGTCACAGCTTCTAACAGTAGATAAGACTTTCAGTTGGAGGATGGAATTGAGCACGTGTGACCACCTCACTGAGAAATAAGGAACAGAACAAACAGCAGGTGGCGCTATACAGATACATTATATTGAATATCTCAGTGGCTATACTAACACTTTAATTTCCTGCAATCATAAAAGTATCCAGATCCAGGTGTCATTTGCAATTTTTCATGGGACAACCCCTTTAAAAAACATTAAGGACTGGAAAACCAAACAGCTGGCAGCCAGGACCGGATAAAGGTCTATAGGGACCCAAGGGCAAAAATTATTTTTCTTTTTTTAAGTAGTCAAAGGAAGAATAACTTGTAGAACCAAGTTAGAATGTAAATGGAGGTCACGTCCCCAACCACAGCTCCATTCAAACTCCACCTAGCCACGGTCTTACAGGTAGGGAGGAATGAAAAAACTGGGGTCCCTCGTTCCGGTGACTGGTGGGGCCCTCAGTGGTAGGGGTCCCACAGATCTATCATTTATCACCTGTCCATTGGATAGGTGATAATTGCTTTGAACCGGAGTGCCCCTTTAACACAGAACAATATGGTATATGAGGAAAAAAAATCCTTCAAGATTTACTATACCGATGGCAGAAGCAGTGCTCAAATTATACTGACACAGAGTGATCAAATAATGGAGCCATACAGTGACCAAACTACTGCCATATGATGCCTAAATACTAGAGCCATGCGGTACCCGACTGATACCCTCCATACGGCACTTAGAAATATTGCTTTATTATATAGGCAGAAAACAGCACTATAGGGCACTATTCAATAGTCAACATATGGCGGTATTTTTCAGTACTGCGTGTAGGGTATCCATTGGGGACTGTATGGCCCTATTATTTGGGCATGAAATGGCAGTGTTTGTGAGTGCTGTAAAGAACGGGATAATTTGGTCACTCTGTGGCGGTATAATCCGAGCACTGTGTGGTTGTGTTATTTGTATACTCTATAGTACGTTTTAAAGGACATTTTGCGCCTGTTTTAACCCATTGTAGTTCAATGTCAGTGCAGCAAACTGCCTTATAATAAGGCTTAAAGGGGTTATTAACCCCTATTATGACCTCCCAATGCCCGAGCCCTTCATATAGATTATACTTACCCCACTCCCGGGCACCCGCGTTGCTCCTGACCCCCGCATGGCCACCGCTGAATCTTCTGGAGTCATTGGAATAGGGAACAGACTATCAGAGGAGCGGCTTCTCCTATAATGTGACTGATTTGCTTCACATAATATACAGAATTTCATTTCAGCGGAGATGAGATTTACGGTTTGATAGAAAACGCTTCCCAAAATGTTACATTCTGAGCGATGTCTATTGTGAGGCTTTAGACTTGTAATTTCCTCTTCTCTGTCCCGATGTCTCTGCTGCTTTATATGGAATCACAGGGTAATAAACTGCATAACAATGACATGACCCACTGCACGGCCAGCGGAGGTTTACAGCGACCATCAGACGTAACTGCGTCTTGTATGTACGGTAATAACTGTCTATTGTAACCATTTGTATTAGAAGGGTGGGAGGAAGGGGATGAAGCTGCAGCATCTTCCCTCCCTGAGTGTCTGTGCACTGTGAGAGGGAGGAGGGAGGTAATGTCAGCCTCTCTGTCCCGGCCTGTGTGTCATCATAGAAGGAGGAGCCCACCCCCCAATCTACAGAGATAACGCAGAGGAAAAGTCATGAAAGCAGTTTGCACAAAATAAAGAAGCTGCTCTACATCTAATGAACATGTTCAGCTGCTGGAAGATGGGGAGGGATGCTTTGTTAAACACCAACCCTGTTTGCTACAATGTATCAGTCTGGAGTCCGGGCTGTTTAGCTCACAGAGCATTGTCTAGACTGGATACAACTGTACTAGTTTGTTACAATGTATCAGTCTGGAGTCCAGGCTGTTTAGCTCACAGAGCATTGTCTAGACTGGATACAACTGTACTAGTTTGTTACAATGTATCAGTCTGGAAGTCCGGGCTGTTTAGCTCACAGAGCATTGTCTAGGAAAACTGGTAAATGTATCAGTCTGGAGTCCAGGCTGTTTAGCTCACAGAGCATTGTCTATACTGGATACAACTGTACTAGTTTGTTACAATGTATCAGTCTGGAGTCCAGGCTGTTTAGCTCACAGAGCATTGTCTAGACTGGATACAACTGTACTAGTTTGTTACAATGTATCAGTCTGGAGTCCGGCTGTTTAGCTCACAGAGCATTGTCTAGACTGGATACAACTGTACTAGTTTACATTTAGATTACAACGTTCTAGCGCGAATGGGCGCCATACATGTACGATGGTGGTCAGCAAGGGGTTAAAAATCAACACAAATGTATCCTGTCAAACCCGGACTTAGGTCTGCCAATATGTGCCAATGCCTGTGGGAGGAAGCACCCTATGTACGGTATGAATTGTTAATCTTGGTATGCAGTGCCAGGCGGTGTTAGTGAGGGACACGATACTGTGTAATTAGTGGCCAGACGGCCCAGGGTCTGTGTAGTCTGCTGTGTGACCACATGCTGTGGATGAAGAATAATAAAGCTGGATGCAGTTAGTTGGCACCTAAACATACGCTGCTAGAGTGGCATCTTGAGGTGTGCCAACCAGTCTTACTCAAAAGAGAAAAATCCCAGACGAACATCAAACCATAGGGGCCAGGTGATAGAGCATGCCCACAACACTCACAACTTATCTCCTCCCACTTCCTGGGCAGTGACCTCTGCACAGGGCACAGAGCATGCATACAACAATCTCCCATCAAAGTAAATAGGTGATGGTTGCAGCTTATGTCCTCCCACTCCCTGCACAGTGACCTCTGCACAGGGCACAGAGCATGCCCACATCACTCCCCCTTAGAAATTCAAGAGGATATCTCCAACAAGATGATTCTGCTCTGATGGTCCCAGTGCAAACATGTATCACATGGATGGAAAATGATCCAAGTACAGTGGAACATGTGGACAAACCTTACCTAAAGGAGGACCTGCTGCAGATCAGATGGACACTGCGGGTCCTGCGGCTCTCTGCCCCAACATATAGTGCGGGGGGCAGTCGAGTGGAAATCTGGATCTGGTTTTGGTCAGGACAATGTGATCTCTAGCGGGGGACAGTTCCCACATGGTTAACGCCAATAATTATATTCCCAATTTTATTAATAATTAAAATCCTTTTTTCTTTTTACTTTTTTTTTTTCAAAAACGGATAAGAAAAGCTCATTAAGTCTTGAATGGAAGCGTCTCTGTCTGGCAGGATCCTTATAAGTCAATCCATTAAACATTACCGTTATCAATTCCTAAATTAGCAAGAAATACAGGCGGAAAGCCAATTTCCATTTGTGAGAGGAATTAATTGAAAGAGATACATATTGCGCTCCATTCACTCCTTTCATCCCTGCGCGCGCTCTGAACGGCTGTGCAAGTGGGAGGAGCGGCGACAGCAATCTGACCATGCACCAAAGAGGAGCGGAAAATATACCGGTCTGAGATCCGTCTCCAATCACCCGTCCTGGCCGCTATGGGGGGATTTACGGGGGCAGGTGACCAGGGCAACCAGGATCGAATGCTGCCTGCAAGGGGCACCTGCTCTCCTGCGCTGGATCGCCATGTATATGGATAGCAGCACTTACTATACATACCGCCATATCGCTCATATGGGGGGAGGGGGGTCCCTGTTCTCTACTGGCCAGACTGGAGGGCCTGGTGAGTTTGGTCCATCCATATATGTTTTCGGCATTTTCAAGACCTCTGCTTGCTGTCAGCATTCCTGTTGTAAGGCTGAATACCGTATCTCCTGAACCTGTCCACGTGATACACGTTCCGGGCTCAGAGCTCTAATATACCAGACCCTGCGCCGATCCATTTAGAGGCAACTAACAGCAAGCAGAGATCTTAGAAATGGTCAGAATGATGACCCTTCATCAATATACAATTGGAAAATCCCTTTAAATAAAAGGCACCGTGTCTGACTCCATTACGTAGCGCGCCGCAGCTGGAACTGTTATGGGGTCAGTATTATTTGGGCACTATAGGGCTATATTATTTTCAGCAGGGGTTTCCAGGATATTATACTGATGGTCTGTCCATTTTTTGGGGCAGTGAGTGCCCCCTTGTTCTGCCTCTCTGAGGATGAGACCCCCCTAGGGTGCTAAAAACAAACCATCAATGGAATATACTGGAATACCCCTTTAAGCAATGTCCAGCCCTACGCTGTATTATTTGGGCACTGTATGGCACTACTATTAGACACTTCATGGCTCACATCTTGGTATGTTTAGGCGGTGAAGGGCATACTGAAGGGCATAGTCTGGAGGCAGCCCAAATCCTAAATCCAGCCCCCCTGTCGTGCTCTTCAGACCAGAGAGATTTGGTAGGGGGGAAGAGGAGGGTTGTGCGTCCAAAGCAGGGATCAGCAACCTTCAGCACTGTGGAAACTACAACTCCCAGCATGCACACATATCCTGTAACTCCCACAGAAGTGACAGGAGGATTCTGGGAGTTGTAGTTTCAGAGGAAACATTCTGATATTACAGTCACGGATGTTGCGGCACCGAAAATAATGGGATTCTGCAAGAACGCCAAATATATGAAGCCCCCCGACCCCTGCCGGAGCCTAGGATCAGTATGAGAAAGAAAGGGAAGATGCTACTAAAGGGGGGCCCCTGTCTAGGGCCACTGAGAGTTGTCTCAACTTTGTGTTTCCGTTACTCCCTATTTTCAAGATCTCTGCTTGCTGTTAGAAAATGGAGAGGTTACGTTCATTGACACATGTAAATACTCAATGCTGAATTGATGGCAGAAATCTAAAACTACGGATTTGCATCTTGAACCGCCAAAGGGTCGGCCCCCTTGGAAGCGCGAGGTAAACCGCTGCAGATCGAGCCGTGTCAATAAGGGCATGAAATCCGTGTCACGACGTGACATGTCCCACGTTGACACTGATTCTGCACAATAACCACTCGTGGATTAACCCCACTGGAATACAGTTCAAACGGCAAATCTGCGGCAAAAAAAATCCGAGGGGCGGCGACGGATTTCTGCCTCAGATTTTCTCTAAGGGAAATGATGCCAATTTAAAATCCGTGCAGAAAAAAAAATTCAGGGCCACTTGAATAGCAGCGCAGATTCCCGGATCTGACGCGGATTAGCGCTATTGAACATTCCCTAATGGGGTCTAAACGTCTCCAAAATCTTCACCAATTTCTACATAAACGAGAAATTTCTCTCAGTTTTTTTCGTTTTGTTTTTTTTTATTTGATTACATTTTGCCCAATTCACTCGGAGGCGCCGCAGCTGTCAGCGACACGCGGAATAATGGGCTTCCATTTATCCCGTGGAAGACGGAGCCAGAAACAAATCTGCATCCGCTAAAAGAAAAAAAAAAACACTACAGCAAATAAATCAATCGGCAGCTGCACCTTCCAGCTGTTTGCGGTAATTTCAGGGCTCGGCGCTGATCAAGCTTATTAGCATATATTTAATAAACAGCAATTATCCTTCCGTGAATATGGGAGTCAAATAAAAGGAATACACCACGCCGGCGCCCCCCCTTATTACATACACCTGGCGCCAAGCGGAGATCAAACACGGCAAAATAATTATCCGAAAAATGACCTCGTACAGAACGTGCGTGGAACGGATACGTTTGTCATTTTTGGTAATTTTTATACCGATATACAATGTTCTAGATATAACAATCCGCCAGACACATTTTCTTTTTCCAGCTTCCCCATTCCGACTGTCCCTGGCAGCGTTCTACAGTTCCACAGTCCATGCCAAGACCGCCACACGAACTACCCCGTGCCAGTATCGTTCCGCGCCACCGCCCGCTGCGTGTGCAGACCACAGTATTCATTTGTCTGACGTCTGGATTAGAAAACCCGTTATACGTTAATGCAGGGGTTCCTCCCCCTCAGGACCCTCATCTATTAGCGGTCGGAGGACCCACGATGCTCATAGATTACATAGACCCGGTGCAATACTTCGTTTCTCCAGTGGCGGTGCTGTGGGGAGATGAGACACTTGCTGGAGAGATCCCCCTCGATCATAACTGATCAGTCAATGGGCCAGTCTAAGTAAAAAGGGGGATTCCAACCGCACTTATCCACCGGAGGGCGGAGGGGGATCCGACCGATCTGAGTTTCCGTCACGCCCCTTTTGCACAAACAAGACAACCACTCCATGTGGATGGTCGGGAATAGAAGACAGTGGTTCCACCGGTTCTACTGATCATGGAGGTCACAGTGGTCGGACCCCTACCATCATTTATTACGTATCGAGTAGGTAGGTGATTAGAATGCAGCTTTAAGCACATGGCCAGGGTGGACTGGAAAAAAGCAATACCAAAAGGATAAAACACTCATATAGTATACGTAAGGAGGGATCCTGTTCACTTGTTGTGCTTCAGAGCTGCGCTTCCTTCTGGTCACCCTTCACCAAACCCCATACCGGTAAGCACCAGCACTTCCCTGCCCGATCCTCCCTCCGTCATGCCCACGGGCTCTCTTACCAGCTGGTAACGCAAACTCGACCGATGGTGGGCTGCGCTGATCTCCATAGAGACGGAGGGGGGGAAAAAAAAGTGCCCTGGGGGGGCTGCGAGGAGAACGTCCATGGTGAAAACTCCCAGGAAACGTAATAATCATGGCGACATCCTAAAACCTACTTGAAAAGTCAATGCCGTGTATAACGCAGACGCTAAAACACGCATTAAAAAGCCATTATTTCCCAATCAATAGTCGCTGACCGGTTATCCGCCACGCTTTCTGGTAACCTTCACCTCCCTACAAATTAGTAGCCCCCTGCGGAGGGCGACAGGCTAATTAATTCTGGTCGACTCTTAGCCTTTACATCAGGTACCATATTAATAAGGTCGCCCCCTCCCCCCCCAGTGGTCAGTGCCCCCCATGACAACCCAGTGACTGATCTATTCTCCGACTGCAGCCTCGTCTCCTGATCAGCGCCCAACGCTGCGCCGTATGAAACTTCAATTCAGCAGAGACTTGAGGAGAATATTAATGATTGGGGGGGGGAGGTGAGGGTCCGAACCTCAGGGTGCAGGGGGAGGGAGGGGGGGGGGCGCATGTACGGCACGGTTCACACGTGCGTTTTTCTAAAGAGGGTGTTTTTCTTTAAGAGAATGTTATGAGTGTAACACATGAGACACAATGTAACAATCACCGGCGGATACAATGTAACCCAATGGATTTAACCCTTACAGCAACCAGCCTGACAATCCAGCCTGTACTGCAAAGTCCTTGATCTGAGGACAAAGCGACCATCGTCTTAAAGGGACCTGAAATCTAAAGTCTGTCACTGGGGAGAGGGGGGTAAGTGGCCGCCTGAGCTGACAGCTCTGGAGACAGGGGCAGGTTGTCACTGGGGAGAGGTGAGTAAGTGGCCGCCTGAGCTGACAGCTCTGGAGGGTGCTGCTGTCCACCTGCTCAGGGTGCGCCCTCCACCTGTCACCTACCTGCAGACATCACCTAGGACCACACACATGGACAGAGAGGTAAGTGCCGGGAGCTGGGGAAAGTTGCCGGGGAGCTGGTGGTACCTACCTGGGATGGCGAGGCTGGTGAGGGGCACCCTGTGGATCCTCTCCGGCAGACTGGCCATCCATTCCGCGAACTGCAGGTCGCTCTTGCCGTGAGATGAAGCCATGCTGCCCTGTGCTGCTGCCTGCGGAGTGCCGCCCGAGTCTGCTGCCTGTGCCCGAGAGCGCGCGTCCCTGAGCCACGCCCACTGCAGGGCGCACGCCCGGCCTCAGCGCCGCCTGTATCCTCGGCCGGCCCCACCTGTACGGTGTACAGAGCGCTGAGGAAGGTGCCGCCTCCATGTCATATGGGTACCCCCTCCCCCCCGAACCCCAATACTGAGAGAGAGGGGTCAACAGGAGAAAATGGGGAGAGGGGGTCATACAGGAATACAGAAGACTGTCATCTATTATCCATCCATTTATTCATCCTCCGCATTATCTATTTCATTATTTTATGCACCTATATAACGCTGCTGTATTCCGCAGAACTTTACATCTATTTATCTATGTAATTATCTTTCATTATCTTTTTTATTTATCCCTCTCATTAATTATTCTATCTATCTCCTATCTATCTATCTATCTATCTATCTATCTATCTCCTATCTATCTATCTATCTATCTATCTATCTTTTCTATCTATCTATTCATCTATCTCCTATCTATCTGTCTTCTATCTATCTATCTATCTATCTATCTATCTATCTATCTCCTCTATCTATTCATCTATCTCCTATCTATCTACCTATCTAATTATCATTCTATCGATCTTCTATCTAACCTATCTCCTATCTAACTGTTATCTATCTATATCTTCTATTTATCTATCTATCTATTATCTACCTATCTAATTATCATTCTATCTATTTATCTATCTTCTATCATCTATCTCCGATCTATCTATCTATCTATCTATCTATCTATCTATCTATCTATCGATCTATCTATCTCATAACTATCTATCTATCTCCTATCTATCATCTATCTATCTATCCATCTATCTCATATCTATCTATCTATCTATCTATCTAATATCTATCTCATATCTATCTTCTATCATCTATCTCCTATCTATCATCTATCTATCTATCTCATATCTATCTATCTATCTATCTATCTATCTATCTATCTATCTATCTATCTATCTATTATCTACCTATCTAATTATCATTCTATCTATTTATCTATTATCTATCTTCTATCTATCTGATATCTATCTATCTGTCTATCTAATATCTATCTATCTATCTTCTATCATCTATCTCCTATCTATCTATCTATCTATCTATCTATCTATCTATCTATCTATCTATCTATCTCATATCTATCTATCTATCTCATATCTATCTATCTATCTATCTATCTATCTATCTCATATCTATCTATCTATCTCATATCTATCTATCTATCTCATATCTATCTATCTATCTATCTATCTATCTATCTATCTATCTATCTATCTATCCATCCCCCTGTGGTCTTTTCCTGCTCGCCATTAATACAGTAATCAGTCCTTTTCTTCACCAGAGTCCGGGGTGAAGTTCCGTGTAATGAGCGCTGACATCTGTCGTGTATACCGCCATCATTAGTGCTCGGTGTTAATTGACTAATAACCGACTCCCTGTACAGTCGGCGCCTCAGTCATAAATTACACGGTAATGACAGGCCGCGTCCTCTCCGTAGACGATACGCCATTTGTTGCACTTTCTATACGTGCTGCACCTATACACATTTCTAGCAGGTAAGTTGGGTGACAACCACTTGTGTTGGTAATGGTGGCCATACTGGTTGTCGCTCCGCTCCCCTGGTGCACCCCTTGAAGTGATGATACAATGTATCCTGTGGATTGTACCCTGGATACATTGGCTGATATAGAACGCCTCCTCTCTGAGATAAGCCAGTTGCCGTAACACTTATCACACTGCCGGGGCCCGGGGCCGCTCCTGGTTCTCCATCTGAGAGAAACTGATAGGGAGAAAGTAAATCCGACAACCGACAAGTAATCAATAAGCTTAGCAACAAAGTGTGTCAGAGGGAGCTGTCCAGCAGAACCGTGCTGAAACCTTAAAGGGAAAGTCCTCGCAAAATGATCCTCTGATGTCATAGATACAGAGGAAAGATGGATGACGGCGAATATGTGATCTCACATCAGCCCTTTAACACCACCCAGAACTTTCTACCACAATGTTCTAAGAAATGGACTATTCATTTCAATGAAAGCATGCCTACTATCTATTCTAGCATCAGAGGTCTTCATGTGCAAGACCAGGAAATTATTGGAGAGTGTAGGAAAGCTGGGTGACTACCTCTACTGCAGTCATAATGGTGGTCATATTGAGCGTCACCCAACTTTTTCAAAATAGTACAATTTATATGTTTACAGTTTACATTTTCAAAATATACTTTAAAGGTAATATCCACTACAGATGTCATTTTATGTAAGTGGGTGCAAAAGTATGCAGTCATCTGTATGCAGTAATCTCCTGAGCTCCCTCTAGTGGTGGCTGTATATAATCTGTATGTAGTAATCTCCTGAGCTCCCTCTAGTGGTGGCTGTATATATCTGTATGTAGTAATCTCCTGAGCTCCCTCTAGTGGTGACTGTATATATCTGTATGTAGTAATCTCCTGAGCTCCCTCTAGTGGTGGATGTATATATCTGTATGTAGTAATCTCCTGAGCTCCCTCTAGTGGTGGCTGTATATATCTGTATGTAGTGATCTCCTGAGCTCCCTCTAGTGGTGGCTGTATATATCTGTATGTAGTAATCTCCTGAGCTCCCCCTAGTGGTGGCTGTATATATCTGTATGTAGTAATCTCCTGAGCTCCCTCTGGTGGTGGCTGTATATATCTGTATGCAGTAATCTCCTGAGCTCCCTCTAGTGGTGGCTGTATATATCTGTATGCAATAATCTCCTGAGCTCCCTCTACTGGTGGCTGTATATATCTGTATGTAGTAATCTCCTGAGCTCCCTCTAGTGGTGGCTGTATATATCTGTATGTAGTGATCTCCTGAGCTCCCTCTAGTGGTGGCTGTACATATCTGTATGTAGTGATCTCCTGAGCTCCCTCTAGTGGTGGCTGTATATATCTGTATGCAGTAATCTCCTGAGCTCCCTCTAGTGATGGCTGTATATATATGTATGTAGTAATCTCCTGAGCTCCCTCTAGTGGTGGCTGTATTTATCTGTATGTAGTAATCTCCTGAGCTCCCTCTAGTGGTGGCTGTATATATATGTATGTAGTAATCTCCTGAGCTCCCCCTAGTGGTGACTGTATATATATGTATGTAGTAATCTCCTGAGCTCCTTTACTGATGTCTGTATATATCTGTATGTAGTAATCTCCTGAGCTCCCTCTAGTAGTGGCTGTATATATCTGTATGTAGTTATCTCCTGAGCTCCCTCTAGTGGTGGCTGTATATATCTGTATGTAGTAATCTCCTGAGCTCCCTCTAGTAGTGGCTGTATATATCTGTATGTAGTAATCTCCTGAGCTCCCCCTAGTGATGGCTGTATATATCTGTATGTAGTAATCTCCTGAGCTCCCTCTAGTGGTGGCTGTATACATCTGTATGTAGTAATCTCCTGAGCTCCCTCTAGTAGTGGCTGTTTATATCTGTATGTAGTAATCTCCTGAGCTCCCTCTAGTGGTGGCTGTATATATCTGTATGCAGTAGTCCCCTGATCTCCCTCTAGTGGTGGCTGTATATATCTGTATGTAGTAATCTCCTGAGCTCCCTCTAGTGGTGGCTGTATATATCTGTATGTAGTAATCTCCTGAGCTCCCTCTAGTGGTGGCTGTATATATCTGTATGTAGTAATCTCCTGAGCTCCCTCTAGTGGTTACTGCAAGAAACAGAATTTCGTGTTTTAAATGAGCGTTTATGAAGAAGATTTAGAGCTCTGTATCAAAAGAGTAGATCACTTAACCCTATAAAGTGGAGATTTGCTGTGATGACATATTCTATAAAATCCCATTCACACAGCGCAGTTGTAAGCTGCCTGGCTTTTAGGGTGTGCTGCAGTTCTTACATGCAATGTGACTTCCCATAGGGAGTGCTATGTGCGTCCTAATGACATTGCAGTCTGTGTCATCAGTCTGACATTTCCTTCATCCATCTAATGCAGAACCTTCAATTTTGTGCCCTTCATTCGTACGGTTTTCATATCTGACCGCATATGGCTGGCGGTAATTTTAATGACAATCTACAAAGGACACTTATCAGAATAAGCAAATAACCTTCTCTGGGAAAAGACAGCGGCACCCGCTGATAAGGAGCCTTGTGCGCACCGCAGCCATCTGGAATCATCATCTGTTATAATCACCGGCTCACATGTTACAAATATAGATTGATTTTAGAACGCCGATGGGAAGACGTGCTGATAAAGCAGTGACTGGGGGGGCCGCGGTCACTGGGAGAAATGTATTGACTGTGCATATATGTCATACTGTGCTGCTGATGGATACCGCTCCACGGCTGCTCTGTAATCACCGTCAGCCTGACATTACTTCAATATAAAGAACAATCTTTACAATGATGGAGACTAATTCGCCCAGGACTAAAATAAAGGACTTGATCTATCTGACAGCAGCGGGGAGGGTTACGTTACCTGAAAACAGGCAATTTATCTCTAGGAACCATTGATATCACTATTCATTGTCTGTAATTTCTATAGAGCCAAAACAGAACCCGTACCGTCCAATATGTGAGAGCTGCGCCCATCCCCCTCCTGAGGCAAAGCTAATCTAAGAGCACCTTATATACATTGACAAAAATTCCCTTAAAAAGAAATACAATTTTCCAGTACCAGTGTCTTGCTGTTTTCAGTATCTCTGCTTGCTTTCATGAACCTTCATGGTTTAGTCCCATGGGGCCAAGTATTTGCCGCCGTGAAAAGTGGATGAGATTTTAAGACGCTATCATACACATTCTAGTTCCTGATGATGTCACCTATGGTCTTGAGAACTAATGTAATGTCCGCTAATCCATAGGAAGGACACTGATGAATATTTGATCGTTCCCATGGGGGCCTCTTAACTAATCTCCTTGAGGATGTTCCAAAATGAGCATTAAAAACCATTGAGGGTTGGAGGCCGTGATTTGGCTTCACCGATCCTCAGTCTCCTGAATGTGTCCTTCTTGGAATCTTCTCTGTGTGGCTTTGTCAGCCTCATTTAAAGGGGTATTCCCATCTTCCCATTCCCATCCTGCCAGGAGCAGGCCGTGCTACGTGTTTCTGGAATTGGTCGCTGCTTGTGGACTGGATCAGGAGAGTGAGGTGGGACCTGTATCCATCCAACAGTTATGGCACAATATGCCAAAATATTCAAGATGGGAACACCCCTTTAATTGTGTCTGGACCACCTTGAGAATCGACCAGTACCCCTTCTTGAAACCCGTAAGGTTCTCCTTCCAGTATGCAGTACTGGTTCCAGTGTGGCCACTCAGGTGCCCTATTATCAGACATTCAGATATAAATAAATCTGTATATTCTGTAAATTAGTAGCAATAAACATGCAAAACTTTGTTTCCTTTTTTGCTTTATGTTCTCATAACAATGTTACAATGTTTCAAAGTATCAAATATTCATGCTGAAAATCAACACCAGGGCAATCTTCCACCTCTGTTCACCTATCCAACCCCTTCTTTAAAGAGGTTTTCTAGGTTCCCAATATTGAAGACCTTTCCTCAGGATAGGTATCCGATCGTCGAGGGTTCGACACCCCAGACCCCCACCGATCGTCTGTTGGAACAGGAACAGGAAGAACAGCGCTGTTCGAAGTGTAGTGGTCGTGCTGGGTTACTGCAGCTCAGCTCACATCAGTGGTAGTAAAGCTGCAGTAACCCGGCACGGCCACTATACTTTGAACGGCGCTGTCCTTCCTGTTCCATTCAAAGTACAGGTTCTGGCCTGAGGCCGCAGGGAACAGCTGATCGGTGGGGGTGTGGGGTGCAGAACCCTCACCGATCAGATACTAATGACAAATCCTGATGAAAGAAGGGCTAGGACCCCTAAAGTTTACAGAATATACGGATTTACTTATCTCTGAATGTCTGATAATATGGCACCTCAGTGGCCACACTAGCACCAGTACTGCATACTGGAAGGTTTCAAGGTATTGGTCGATTCTCAAGATGGTCCAGACACTATTAGGGTATTCCTATCTCAAATATTTGGGCATATTCTGTGGATTTGCCATAAGTGTTGGACAGATACAGAGGAGGAAGATTGCCCCTGGGTGTTGTTTTACAGCATGAAGATTTAATACTTTGAAATATTGTAACATTTTCTATATTTATGAGAACATAAAGTATACAAGGAAACAAAGTAACAAGTTATTGTTACTACTGCTGGAATGGATGGCAACCAGTGAGCACCAAGGTGCTGAGACCATGGCGGAGTAGCAATGAAATAAGACATTAACTCTTTACATATCTCCCTACTAAATGTAGCGGATTAATATTTTCTTAATATTCCAGCAGCTTGGAGAATTTCTACCCTTAACCATCATTTCTGGGGCTTGAACATTGACCTCTCAGCTCCAGGGCCTGGGGTGTGACGGCGACTTCTGCAACCCCTAAGCTACGCCGAAAACTGTAAAATTGGCTTACAGATGAACATACCCCTTAAAGGGGTTGTGCAATTTCAGACATTGATGTCATAGCGCTAGGATATATCATCAGATACGTACAGGTCCCACCTCCATTATCTCCAGAATGGGTCACTCGAAGTGAAGGAGAGCACACCACATCTGAGCAGCATGCTCTGTATCACCACTAGGAGAGTCCAGAAAATAGATGATCGAAGGGCGCATGGCTGTTTTTGAAAGTCCCTTAGTCATAAATGGAGAGCACACAGTGCAAGCGTGGCCACCACTCCATTCATTGCTAGGGGACTGTAGGAAATCTTGGATCCGGAGCTATTTTCGGGATCTCTATGGAGGGGATGACGGTTGGCTGTGCAGGTGCGGCTGCTCCCCATTCACTTTGGGAGAGGGTCTCAGAGGTGGGACCAGCATCTATCTGACACGGATGGCAGATCCTAGTGATATATCATCAATGTTTCAGATGGACTAAGCCCTTTAATGGGTGTGATCACCTGAAGGCCAGTTTTCACAGGGGTAGGGGGTCCAGAAGTATCATCCAGACCCTTGTGCTGAGGGGTCCTTCAAGTACATGAAAAGATACCTGTATTATAATTGATACAAGGACAATGGAGGAACAGTTACAGGTTGTACGTTGGGCGGCCTGTATTATCTTAAAGGGGTTATCAAGACCCTTAAAAAATTTTTAACAAAAGCTTACAATGCAATACCATAACAATAGTCACATAGCCAACTCCATGCCACAGTTTTCCAAGTCTGGTCTCTGTACATTGACCTCCGGTGATGACAATCTGACCTAGACAAGTGACTGCTGCAGCCATGACCTCAATGGTGTCTGCTGCAGCCACTGATTGGCTTCAGCAGTCACATGTCCTTGTCAGGACACAGTATGTGGTGACATCAGAATGTAGGAGGATCAGTGGCCATTGTCCAAGTAACATTAATATTTCTCTTGTTTTCTTCCTTTTTTCCAGCCACATGCGTTCATCCTCCTGTAGCCGCCATTATATATTTCTTTACAAGACTGTATGGGAATGTTGCTTCCCTGCCACATGGGGATGCCTCCATTACTGAGCCGCGCCACACAATGTTTATCACATTCTCGCCGCGGAAGAAAAAAAAAACATTTCTTGTTAGAAATAACTATTAATCAATGCTATTCACCTGCTATACCGCCACCGAACACAAGCCTTAAAAACCTGGCCCATAGATTTTCTTTCAAGCACCTCACTCCAGAGAATATAATTCAGCACTGATGCCCGGCACACAATTTATACAATCCATTTAGGACCTAGAAATGCACTGAATTCTAGGACAATGTGACAGAAATGCAGAAGGGTATCGATTCATTTAAAATTAGAAAGAAAAAAAAATACTCCGAAAATTCCTTGACGTTTTCTCTTCTATTGGGCGTTTTCTTAATTATAAGGCTGGGAATATGTGTTCTCGTACAGCGCTCTAAATTCCCTAAAAAGACAAAAAAATAAAAAAGCTCAGGAGATTACTACATACAGATATATACAGCCACCACTAGAGGGAGCTCAGGAGATTACTACATACAGATATATACAGCCACCACTAGAGGGAGCTCAGGAGATTACTGCATACAGATATATACAGCCACCACTAGAAGGAGCTGAGGAGATTACTACATACAGATATATAAAGCCACCACTAGAGGGAGCTCGGGAGATTACTACGTACAGATATATACAGTCACCACTAGAGGGAGCTCAGGAGATTACAGCATACAGATATATACAGCTACCACTAGAGGGAGTTAAGGAGATTACTACATACAGATATATACAACCACCACTAGAAGGAGCTCAGGTGATTACTGCATACAGATATATACAGCCACCACTAGAGGAAGCTCAGGAGAATACTACATACAGATATATACAGCCACCACTAGAGGGAGCTCAGGAGATTACTACATACAGATATATACAGTCACCACTAGAGGGAGCTCAGGAGATTACTACATACAGATATATACAGCCACCACTAGAGGGAGCTCAGAAGAATACTACATACAGATATATACAGCCACCACTAGAGGGAGCTAAGGAGATTACTACATACAGATATATACAGCCACCCACTAGAGGGAGCTCCGCAGAAGATTACTACAAACAGATATATACAGCCACCATAGGGGAGCTCAGGAGATTACTACATACAGATATATACAGCCCCCACTAGAGGGAGCTAAGGAGATTACTACATACAGATATATACAGCCACTACTAGAGGGAGCTCAGGAGATTACTACATACAGATATATACAGCCACCACTAGAGGGAGCTCAGGAGATTACTACATACAGATATATACAGCCACCACTAGAGGGAGCTCAGGAGATTACTGCACACAGATATATACAGCTACCACTAGAGAGAGTTCAGGAGTTACTAACATACAGATATATACAGCCACCACTAGAGGGAGCTAAGGAGATTACTACATACAGATATATACCAGCCACCACTAGAGGGAGCTAAGGAGATTAATACATACAGAGATATACAGCCACCACTAGAGGGAGCTGAGGAGATTACTACATACAGAGATATAAAGCCACCACTAGAGGGAGCTCGGGAGATTACTACGTAACAGATATATTACAGTCACCACTAGAGGGAGCTCAGGAGATTACTGCATACAGATAATATACAGCTACCACTAGAGGGAGTTAAGGAGAAAACTACATACAGATATATACAACCACCACTAGAGGGAGCTCAGGTGATTACTGCATACAGATATATACAGCCACCACTAGAGGAAGCTCATGAGAATACTACATACAGAATATACAGCCACCCACTAAGAGGGAGCTCAGGAGATTACTACATACAGATATATACAGTCACCACTAGAAGGGAGCTCAGGAGATTACTACATACAGATATATTACAGCCACCACTAGAGGGAGCTCAGAGAAATACTACATACAGATATATACAGCCACCACTAGAGGGAGCTCTAAGGAGATTACTACATACAGATATATACAGCCACCACTTAGAGGGAGCTCAGAAAATTACTACATACAGATATATACAGCCACCACTAGAGGGAGCTCAGGAGATTACTACATACAGATATATACAGCCCCACTAGAGGGAGCTAAGGAGATTACTACATACAGATATATACAGCCACCACTAGAGGGAGCTCAGGAGATTACTACATACAGATATATACAGCCACCCCTAGAGGGAGCTCAGGAGATTACTACATACAGATATATACAGCCACCACTAGAGGGAGCTCAGGAGATTACTGCATACAGATATATACAGCTACCACTAGAGGAGAGTTCAGGAGATTACTACATACAGATATATACAGCCACCACTAGAGGGAGCTAAGGAGATTACTACATACAGATATATACAGCCACACTAGAGGGAGCTAGGAGATTACTACATACAGATATATACAGCACCACTAGAGGGAGCTGAGGAGATTACTACATACAGATATATACAGCCACACTAGAGGAAGCTCAGGGAGATTACTGCATACAGATATATACAGCCACACTAGAGGGAGCTAAGGAGAATTACTGCATACAGATATAACAACCACCACTAGAGGGAGCTCAGGAGATACTGCATAACAGATATTACAGCCACCATAGAGGGAAGCTCAGGGGATTACTGCATACAGATATATACAAGCCACCACTAGGGAGCTCAGGAGATTCTACATACAGATTATATACAGCACCACTAGAGGGAGCTCAGGAGATTACTACATACCAGATATATAACAGCCACCACTAGACGGGAGCTCAGGAGGATTACTACATAGAGATGATATACAGCACCACTAGAGGGAGTTCAAGGAGATTACTACATACAGATATATACAGCCACCACTAGAGGGAGCTCACGGAGATTACTACATACAGATATATACAGCCACCACTAGAGGGAGCTCAGGAGATTACTACATACAGATATATACAGCCACCACTAGAGGGAGCTCAGGAGATTACTACATACAGATATATACAGCCACCACTAGAGGGAGCTCAGGAGATTACTACATACAGATATATACAGCCACCACTAGAGGAGCTCAGGAGATTACTACATACAGATATATACAGCCACCACTAGAGGGAGCTCAGGAGATTACTACATACAGATATATACAGCCACCACTAGAGGGAGCTCAGGAGATTACTACATACAGATATATACAGCCACCACTAGAGGGAGCTCAGGAGAATTACTACATACAGATATATACAGCCACCACTAGAGGGAGCTCAGGAGATTACTACATACAGATATATACAGCCACCACTAGAGGGAGCTCAGGAGATTACTACATACAGATATTATACAGCCACCACTAGAGGGAGCTCAGGAGATTACTACATACAGATATATACAGCCACCACTAGAGGGAGCTCAGGAGATTACTACATACAGATATATACAGCCACCACTAGAGGGAGCTCAGGAGATTACTACATACAGATATATACAGCCCCACTAGAGGGAGCTCAAGGAGATTACTACATACAGATATATACAGCCACCACTAGAGGGAGCTAAGGAGATTACTACATTACAGATATATAGCCACCACTAGAGGGAGCTCAGGAGATTACTGCATACAGATATATACAGCTACCACTAGAGGGAGTTCAGGAGATTACTACATACAGATATATACACCACCACTAGAGGGAGCTCAGGAGATTACTGCATACAGATATATACAGCCACCACTAGAGGAGCTCAGGAGATTACTACATACAAGATATAACCAGCCACCACAAGAGGAAGCTCAGGAGATTACTACATATAGATATATACAGCCACCACTAGAGGGAGCTCAGGGGATTACTACAATACAGATATATACAGCCCACTAGAGGGAGCTCAGGAGATTACTACATACAGATATATATACAGCCACCACTAGAGGGAGCTCAGGAGATTACTACATACAGATATATACAGCCACCACTAGAGGGAGCTCAGGAGATTACTACATACAGATATATACAGCCACCACTAGAGGGAGCTCAGGAGATTACTACATACAGATATATACAGCCACCACTAGAGGAGCTCAGGAGATTACTACATACAGATATATACAGCCACCACTAGAGGGAGCTCAGGAGATTACTACATACAGATATATACAGCCACCACTAGAGGGAGCTCAGGAGATTACTACATACAGATATATACAGCCACCACTAGAGGGAGCTCAGGAGATTACTACATACAGATATATACAGCCACCACTAGAGGGAGCTCAGGAGATTACTACATACAGATATATACAGCCACCACTAGAGGAGCTCAGGAGATTACTACATACAGATATATACAGCCACCACTAGAGGGAGCTCAGGAGATTACTACATACAGATATATACAGCCACCACTAGAGGGAGCTCAGGAGATTACTACATACAGATATATACAGCCACCACTAGAGGGAGCTCAGGAGATTACTACATACAGATATATACAGCCACCACTAGAGGGAGCTCAGGAGATTACTACATACAGATATATACAGCCACCACTAGAGGGAGCTCAGGAGATTACTACATACAGATATATACAGCCACCACTAGAGGGAGCTCAGGAGATTACTACATACAGATATATACAGCCACCACTAGAGGGAGCTCAGGAGATTACTACATTACAGATATATACAGCCACCACTAGAGGGAGCTCAGGAGATTACTACATACAGATATATACAGCCACCACTAGAGGGAGCTCAGGAGATTACTACATACAGATATATACAGCCACCACTAGAGGGAGCTCAGGAGATTACTACATACAGATATATACAGCCACCACTAGAGGGAGCTCAGGAGATTACTACATACAGATATATACAGCCACCACTAGAGGAGCTCAGGAGATTACTACATACAGTATAATACAGCCACCACTAGAGGGAGCTCAGGAGATTACTACATACAGATATAATACAGTCACCACTAGAGGGAGCTCAGGAGATTACTACATACAGATATATACAGCCACCAACTAGAGGGAGCTCAGGAGATTACTACATAACAGATATATACAGCACCACTAGAGGGAGCTCAGGAGATTTACTACATACAGATATATGACAGACAACACTAGAGGGAGCTCAGGAGATTACTACATACAGATATATACAGCCACCACTAGAGGGAGCTCAGGAGATTACTACATACAGATATATACAGCCACCACTAGAGGGAGCTTCAGGAGATTACTACATACAGATATATACAGCCACACTAGAGGGAGCTCAGGAGATTTACTACATACAGATATATATAGCCACCACTAGAGGGAGCTAGGGAGATTACTACATACAGATATATATAGCCACCACTAGAGGGAGCTAGGGAGATTATTACGTACAGATATATACAGTCACCACTAGAGGGAGCTCAGGAGATTACTACATACAGATATATACAGCCACCACTAGAGGGAGCTCAGGAGATTACTACATACAGATATATACAGCCACCACTAGAGGGAGCTCAGGAGATTTACTACATACAGATATATACAGCCACCACTAGAGGGAGCTCAGGAGATTACTACATACAGATATATACAGCCACCACTAGAGGGAGCTCAGGAGATTACTACATACAGATATATACAGCCACCACTAGAGGGAGCTCAGGAGATTACTACATACAGATATATACAGCCACCACTAGAGGGAGCTCAGGAGATTACTACATACAGATATATACAGCCACCACTAGAGGGAGCTCAGGAGAATTACTACATACAGATATATACAGCCACCACTAGAGGGAGCTCAGGAGATTACTACATACAGATATATACAGCCACCACTAGAAGGAGCTCAGGAGATTACTACATACAGATATATACAGCCACCACTGAGGGAGCTCAAGGAGATTACTACATACAGAGTACTATACAGCCACCACTAGAGGGAGCTCAGGAGATTACTACATACAGATATATACAGCCACACTAGAGGGTGGAGCTCAGGAGATTACTACATACAGATATATACAGTCACCACTAGAGGGAGCTCAGGGAGATTACTACATACAGATATATACAGTCACCACTAGAGGGAGCTCAGGAGATTACTACATACAGATATATAACAGTCCACCACTAGAGGGAGCTCAGGAGATTACTACATACAGATATATACAAGTCACACTAGAGGGAGCTCAGGAGATTACTACATACAGATATATTACAGTCAACCACTAAGGAGCTCAGGAGATTACTACATACAGATATATACAGTCCACCACTAGAGGGAGCTCAGGAGATTACTACATACAGATATATTAACAGCACCATAGAGGGAGCTCAGGAGATTACTACATACAGATATATACAGCCACCCACTAGAGGAGCTCAGGAGAATTACTACATACAGATATATACAGCCACCACTAGAGGGAGCTCAGGAGATTACTACATACAGATATATACAGCCACCACTAGAGGGAGCTCAGGAGATTACTACATACAGATATATACAGCCACCACTAGAGGGAGCTCAGGAGATTACTACATACAGATATATACAGCCACCACTAGAGGGAGCTCAGGAGATTACTACATACAGATATATACAGCCACCACTAGAGGGAGCTCAGGAGATTACTACATACAGATATATACAGCCACCACTAGAGGGAGCTCAGGAGATTACTACACATACAGATATATACAGCCACCACTAGAGGGAGCTCAGGAGATTACTACATACAGATATATACAGCCACCACTAGAGGGAGCTCAGGAGATTACTACATACAGATATATACAGCCACCACTAGGAGGAGCTCAGGAGATTACTACATACAGATATATACAGCCACCACTAGAGGGAGCTCAGGAGATTACTACATACAGATATATACAGCCACCACTAGAGGGAGCTCAGGAGATTACTACATACAGATATATACAGCCACCACTAGAGGGAGCTCAGGAGATTACTACATACAGATATATACAGCCACCAGTAGAGGGAAGCTCAGGAGATTACTACATACAGATATATACAGCCACCACTAGAGGGAGCTCAGGAGATTACTACATACAGATATATACAGCCACCACTAGAGGGAGCTCAGGAGATTACTACATACAGATATATACAGCCACCAGTAGAGGGAACTCAGGAGATTACTACATACAGATATATACAGCCACCACTAGAGGGAGCTCAGGAGATTACTACATACAGATATATACAGCCACCACTAGAGGGAGCTCAGGAGACTACTACATACAGATATATACAGCCACCACTAGAGGGAACTCAGGAGATTACTACATACAGATATATACAGCCACCAGTAGAGGAAGCTCTCCCGGTCTCACAATTCTCCTACAGGTTCAGGGACTGTATCCCTGCACATCTAATGAGGTCGGCCTCTCAATAAACCATAGAGATGGATCATGGCGGCCATATTTGTTGACCCCAGGAAACAACACGCTGTAAGAAAACGTATTTTTAAAAAAAAAAAAAAAAAACTGTCATATCTAAAAAAAAGTGCATTTTCCCCTTTGGGCGATGCACACGGAAGCAGATTAGCTAAATTGAAAATCATTTGTAGTAAAAGCTTAAATCCTGTTTTCTAATGGTTCCTGGCGGCCCCGACGGGCCGGGATAATCCATCATCGGAAACACATAAACCTGTATTTTTAATTGAAAAACAAATCATAAGGAGTCGCCTGATCCCGTGTGGTGCGAGGGAGAGCGAGAAATGAGATTGTGCGGAGGGAGAGTGCGCCGAATATAAAGAACCGCATACGACCGAGCAAAATAAAGCCGCTCCGGGGGGACAGGACGGTCTCTTCAGCAGCTGCTGCTCAAACCTGTCAAATTGAAAATCTGATGAAGGAATAATTCTTGTCTGAAGCTCCAAGACAAATCCGCAGCCGAGTCCTCCACCGATGCGAGGGGCGACGCCCCCGGTAGGGCAAGATCATATAGGCTGGCAACCGGTGTTGTCAACGCATTCAAAAACTTTCCATTTTTTATGGACTTTTTGCAAACTTTTTGGACTTTTTACTGTTTACTGCACCTCTTGTTCCCGCCGGGACAGACTTACACGACGCCACGCGCCATTTACACACCTTTTTGGTGTATTTTGCTTAACAAACCTTCTCCCGTGGTCTGTGAACTCTGTTGGCCAACATTAAGGCCTCATGCACACGACCGTATGTATTTTACCGTCCGCAAAACACAATTCCGCAAAAAATGCGGATGCTGTCCGGGTGCATTCTGTATTTTGCGGAACGGAACAGCTGGCCCCTAATAGAACAGTCCTATCCTTGTCCATAATGCGGGCGATAACAGAACATGTTCTATTTTTCGGAAATACAGACATACAGAAACTGATTTTTTATTTTATTTTTTTTTGTGGACCCAGTGAAATTAATGGTTCTGCATACGGTCCACAAAAAGAAAACACAGAACAAACACGGAAAGAAAATCCGTTCATGTACATGAGCCCTTACTGTGTTTTAGGCTTATTTATGAACCAAATAGGGTAGGGGGCGTGACTTAGCGGGTGAAGGGCGTGATGTAGCAGGAAAGAGGCACGGCTTAAAGCAGACCTGTCCATGCTGCCGACATGTTCTCCATGTAATAACAATTCTGAAACATCTATTTTTATTGCTCAATGTTGTGCTGTTCCTCTATTATTCCTACTAGAAATTATAACGAATCTCCAGTAGTCTGCAATAAAGGACTGCATGGGTGTTACCAGATGGGGGTGTGTCCCTGCACAGTATGACACTATCCGATCACTTTTTCCCTATGGTGAGGCCAGTGATTGGATTGAATAGTCAGACACCTCAGGGCTGCAGCACCAGCTTCTTTCTTTTTACATAATTTTTATATACTACAATATTCACAACCTTCTCCACAATTTTTGGGAGTTCCCAAAAAACCCCTTTAACCCCCGAACTGTTTTGCCAGAGTGGAGCTCCAGCAGTGGGAAAAGTAGCTAACTGGAGGGGGAGGGCTGCTTTAAATGCTCCTACCTCCTGAATGGTAGTAGCTAGAAACATGCAACTGATCTTGTTTGAAAGCAGACGTTCCAAGCTTTTAGACAATACCTAAACAACAGCAATATGTTCAGGACAGAGAAAGATATCACTGATAGAAATCGGGATGCTATGAATGCAGCTGACAGTGAAAGTAAAAACAGGTTTTGTTATGTTGGTCTTGTATCAAAGCTTGTCAGCTTACAAACAAGACCAGTTGCCTGTTTCTAGCTGCTACCTTTGAAGAGATATAGACCATCTAAAGCAGCCCTCCCCCCTCCAGTTAGCTACTTTTCACACCCGAGCTGGACCCCGGCAAAACAGATAGGTGGTTAATCACAAAAAGAAAAATAGAGATGGAGGATGGGACACTTCACAGACGGATGTAACTGTCTGACTACTCCTCCCATTATCTTCTCCCCTCCTAGAAGCATCCTCCTTGTTTAGAGGATTTCGAGTTGTGAGGGCTTATTTTTCGCTGCGTGCACCTGTAATGTTTATTTTTTACTATTTTGGGAGTACATGCAACGTTTCGATCACTTTTGATCACAAAACATTCATTTTACCATTATTTTTTCATCATGCGTGATAAATAACGTTACATTTCGATATTTGGGGCTTTTTTACGGATGCGTCAACACCAATGAGGCTTTTTAAATAGGTTTTTTTTCACACAATCAATAAGGTTTTTAATACTTGGATTTTTATTTTTATTTTTTACAAAATTTTACCATACTTTTTCTGAAAGCTCTTTCCGTACCCGCTGCGCACAGATCACGCTCAGCTAAGAATTCCCCTGTGGCATGTACATCACCTGTCAGGAAAGGGTTAAGGAGCCTGGTCTGGGGTCTGATACTTTCCTTTTTGCGGTATAGTGGTTGCTCCGCCATCTACGTGGGTTCTATACGTCTAGTACTCGTCTGAGCAGGGCGGGTGGGGGAGGGGACGCCCCCGGCAGTGAATATATTCCTATATGTAATGACAGCGGCAGATTGATGCTTTTCTAAGCTCATATCGCTATGATCGCCGCTGTGCTGGGGGTTAACGGTGCCGTCTGCTTCATGTTTCCTTCGCTAATCCAGTAATGTTGTCGTCGTAGCAACAATCAGGTAGGTTTTTAGGTACGACACGGGCTTTAAATGCTTTATATGCAGATCTTTTTCTTTGTCTCTAGGCAACAAAAATAAATTGCGCAGCCATTTACCTCTAGAAAATAGAGCCACGCCATACGAGACTATACCTCCTAATGTCGCCATTTACGTTTCTTTAATTGCAATCTGCTTCAGAAGAATGGGAAAAGCAGCAAGGAGCGGCCTTAAACTTCACGAGTGCGACAAAGTGAACACTGCAATACCGGGGACGATAAAAGCAAAAAGTGCTCAACTTTGCATAGAGTTGAGAATTGTATTAATATTAAAGGGCGTGGAGACTTTTGCAACTGGGATTTTCATTGAGCCAATGCATCTAACATAGAAAAGGAAGCAGCTTTGTAAATAGGATGGATTGAAAATTGCCTCCCGTTTTGTGCCCGCAGCTCCTATGCAGACTCATACATCAAGAAAAGCTCAAAGCGCTCAAAGACCTAGCAGAAAGTTATCATGCAGATGCCAGACAAGCAGACCCCTTAAATATAGACCAAAAGCAGACCCCCTAAATACAGACCAAGACCAGATCCCCAAAATACAGACCCAGAGCAGACCTTCTAAATACAGACCAAGAGCAGACCCCCTAAATACAGACCAAGAGCAGACCCCCTAAATACAGACCCAGAGCAGACCTCCTAAATACAGACCCAGAGCAGACCTCCTAAATACAGACCCAGAGCAGACCTCCTAAATACAGACCCAGAGCAGACCCCCTAAATACAGACCCAGAGCAGACCCCCTAAATACAGACCCAGAGCAGACCTCCTAAATACAGACCCAGAGCAGACCCCCTAAATACAGACCAGGAGAAGACCTCCTAAATACAGACCCAGAGCACACCACCTAAATACAGACCCAGAGCAGACCCCCTAAATACAGATGCAGAGCAGACCCCCTAAATACAGACGAAGAGCAGACCCCCTAAATACAGATCCAGAGCAGACCCCCTAAATACAGACCCAGAGCAGACCCCCTAAATACAGACCCAGAGCAGACCCCTAAATACAGACTAAAACAGACCCCCTAAATACAGATGCAGAGCAGACCCCCTAAATACAGACCCAGAACAGACCCTCTAAATACAGACCCAGAGCAGACCTCCTAAATACAGACCCAGAGGAGACCTCCTAAATACAGACCAGGAGCAGACCCCCTAAATACAGACCCAGAGCAGACCCTCTAAATACAGACCCAGAGCAGACCTCCTAAATACAGACCCAGAGCAGACCTCCTAAATACAGACCCAAAGCAGACCCTCTAAATACAGACCCAGAGCAGACCCCCTAAATACACACTAAAAACAGACCCCCTAAATACAGACCCAGAGTAGACCTCCTAAATACAGACCCAGAGCAGACCTCCTAAATATAGATCAAGAGCAGACCCCCTAAATATAGACCAAGAGCAGACCCCCTAAATAAAGACCTAGAGCAGACCTCCTAAATACAGACCCAGAGCAGACCCCCTAAATACATACCCAGAGCAGACCACCTAAATACATACCCAGAACAGACCCCCTAAATACAGACCCAGAGAAGACCTCCTAAATACAGACCCAGAGCAGACCTCCTAAATACAGACCCAGAGCAGACCTCCTAAACACAGACCCAGAGCAGACCTCCTAAATACAGGCCCAGAGCAGACCCCCTAAATACAGACCCAGAGCAGACCTCCTAAATACAGACCCAGAGCAGACCTCCTAAATACAGACCCAGAGCAGACCCCCTAAATACAGACCCAGAGCAGACCTCCTAAATACAGACCCAGAGCAGACCTCCTAAATACAGACATAGAGCAGACCTCCTAAATACAGACCCAGAGCAGACCTCCTAAATACAGACCTAGAGCAGACCTCCTAAATACAGACCTAGAGCAGACCTCCTAAATACAGACCTAGAGCAGACCTCCTAAATACAGACCTAGAGCAGACCTCCTAAATACAGACCCAGAGCAGACCCCCTAAATACAGACCAAGAGCAGACCCCCTAAATACAGACCCAGAGCAGACCTCCTAAATACAGACCTAGAGCAGACCCCCTAAATACAGGCCCAGAGCAGACCCCCTAAATACAGACTAAAAACAGAAGCCCTAAATACAGACCCAGAGCAGACCTCCTAAATACAGACCCAAAGCAGACCCCCTAAATACAGACCAGGAGCAGACTCCCTAAATACAGACCCAGAACAGACCCTCTAAATACAGACCCAGAGCAGACCCCCTAAATACACACTAAAAACAGACCCCCTAAATACAGACCCAGAGTAGACCTCCTAAATACAGACCCAGAGCAGACCTCCTAAATATAGATCAAGAGCAGACCCCCTAAATATAGACCAAGAGCAGACCCCCTAAATAAAGACCTAGAGCAGACCTCCTAAATACAGACCCAGAGCAGACCCCCTAAATACATACCCAGAGCAGACCACCTAAGTACATACCCAGAACAGACCCCCTAAATACAGACCCAGAGCAGACCTCCTAAATACAGACCCAGAGCAGACCTCCTAAATACAGACCCAGAGCAGACCTCCTAAATACAGGCCCAGAGCAGACCCCCTAAATACAGACCCAGAGCAGACCTCCTAAATACAGACCCAGAGCAGACCAGACCTCCTAAATACAGACCCAGAGCAGACCTCCTAAATACAGACCCAGAGCAGACCCCCTAAATACAGACCCAGAGCAGACCTCCTAAATACAGACCTAGAGCAGACCTCCTAAATACAGACCTAGAGCAGACCTCCTAAATACAGACCTAGAGCAGACCCCCTAAATACAGGCCCAGAGCAGACCCCCTAAATACAGACTAAAAACAGAAGCCCTAAATACAGATGCAGAGCAGACCCCCTAAATACAGACCAGGAGCAGACCCCCTAAATACAGACCTAGAGCAGACCCTCTAAATACAGACCAAGAGCAGACCCTCTAAATACAGACCCAGAGCAGACCTCCTAAATACAGACCCAGAGCAGACCCCCTAAATACAGATGCAGAGCAGACCCCCTAAATACAGACCAGGAGAAGACCCCCTAAATACAGACCCAGAGCAGACCCCCTAAATACAGACCCAAAGCAGACCTCCTAAATACAGACCCAGAGCAGACCTCCTAAATACAGACCCAGAGCAGACCCCCTAAATACAGACCAGGAGCAGACTCCCTAAATACAGACCCAGAACAGACCCTCTAAATACAGACCCAGAGCAGAACCCCTAAATACACACTAAAAACAGACCCCCTAAATACAGACCCAGAGTAGACCTCCTAAATACAGACCCAGAGCAGACCTCCTAAATAT
Organism: Rhinella marina; assembly: GCA_900303285.1. NCBI lineage: Eukaryota > Metazoa > Chordata > Amphibia > Anura > Bufonidae > Rhinella > Rhinella marina. The sequence goes on along the minus strand of ONZH01022167.1, from coordinate 18,433 downwards.
AGATCAAGAGCAGACCCCCTAAATATAGACCAAGAGCAGACCCCCTAAATAAAGACCTAGAGCAAACCTCCTAAATACAGACCCAGAGCAGACCTCCTAAATACAGACCAAGAGCAGACCCCCTAAATACAGACCCAGAGCAGACCTCCTAAATACAGACCCAGAGCAGACCCCCTAAATACAGACCCAGAGCAGACCTCCTAAATACAGACCCAGAGCAGACCTCCTAAATACAGACCCAGAGCAGACCCCCTAAATACAGACCCAGAGCAGACCTCCTAAATACAGACCCAGAGCAGACCTCCTAAATACAGACCTAGAGCAGACCTCCTAAATACAGGCCCAGAGCAGACCCCCTAAATACAGATGCAGAGCAGACCCCCTAAATGCAGACCAGGAGAAGACCCCCCTAAATACAGACCCAGAGCAGACCCCCTAAATACAGACAGCAGCCCAGAGCAGACCCTCTAAATACAGACCCAGAGCAGACCCCCTAAATACAGGCCCAGAGCAGACCCTCTAAATACAGACCCAGAGCAGACGTCCTAAATACAGACCCAGAGCAGACCCCCTAAATACAGATGCAGAGCAGACCCCTAAATACAGACAATCAGCAGAGATAGACAGACCCCCTAAATACAGACCCAGAGCAGACCCCCCTAAATACAGACCCAGAGCAGACCCAGAGCAGACCTCCTAAATACAGACCCCCAGACCAAGAGCAGACCCCCCCTAAATAGCAGACCCTAAATACAGACCCCAGTACAGACCCAGAGCAGACCTCCTAAATACAGACCCAGCAGCCTAAATAAGATAGCAGACCCCCTAAATACAGACCCAGCAGAGCAGACCCCCTAAATACCCCTAAGAGCAGACTCCTAAATACAGACCCAGAAGCAGACCCTCCTAAATACAGACCCAGAGCAGACCCAAGACCCAGAGCAGAGCAGACCCCTAAATACAGACCAGAGCAGACCCCTAAATACAGACAGACCCCCTAAATAATCCAGAGCAGTAAATACAGACCCAGAGCAGCAAGAGCAGACCTCCTAAATAGAGCAGACCCCAGAGCAGACCCCCCTAAATATAGCAGATCAGAGCAGACAGACCCCCTAAATACAGATAGACCCAAGAGCAGACCCCCTAAATATAGACAGACCCCTCCAGCAGACAGAAACCAGACAGACCCCTAAATAAGTCAGGACCCCAGAAGCAGACCCCCTTCAAATACAGAGGTCCTTCAACACACCAGACCCGACCCCTTCAGAGGACCTTCCAGACCAGCTGTGATCTCATGGCTTGCCTGATCCAGCAGCTCTATGATTCTCTACCCAGCTGGCTATGCATATGTAGATGCTGGTGCATTCAGATGACTTCCTGGCCATGATGCCCTCTATGCTGCCTCCCCTTTTTTTCCTATCATTTATTTGTGCCATTTAAAGCTGCAATAACAAATACATAAAATCTTGCCCGAATTCACAGCGGATTCATCTTCTCTGCAATAAAACCTGGATCAGCTTCTTCAGTAAATCAATATCAGTTCCTCTGCTGAACTGCAGCCATCAGTCCTGTGCAAGTGACAGAAAATCCCCTGGCAAGACCATGCGGCCCACCACACTGCAACCGGGCCCGGAATCTGCGAATCATTATCTGCATGGTGCAGGAGTAATTCTGTGAACTGAGGGTTCACTGTACTTTATATATATGTTGTATAAATGTTGGGATTTTTCTGTATGTATAGTGTATATGTTGTATATATATAGTGTATGTACCGTATATTGTATATATTGTGTATACCGTATATTATATAGGTTGTGCATATATTATGTGTATATTGTACAGTATATAATATGTTTATATTGTGCATATTGTATATATTGTGTGTATATTGTGCATACTGTATATTGTATAGATTGCTAATATGTTGTGTACTCATATTGTGTATATTATCTGTACATATTGTATATATATTGTGTATAGTGTATAGATTGCTTATTGTATATACTATCTGCACATATTGTATATACTGTATATTATATAGATTGTGTATATATTGTATACATACGTGCACTGTTATGACGACCTATATAGCTATAGTTATCTTTGATTCTGCCAGTAATAGTAAGAGGATTCCTCTAATGTACATTGTCACACACCGCGCACTGACTCTGTAGATGTAATATTTTCCCACCTTCCATTTCTGCATCTTAAAGGAGCAGTATGCTGTACGGTGCTGAGGGCGCTGTTTAACCCCTTCCAGACATGGTGATTTTCTGCTTTTGCATTTTCATTTTTCACTCCCTGCCTTCCTGGAGCCATAACTTTTTTATTTTTCCGTTCACATAGACATATGAGGGCTTATTTTTTGCAGAACAAGTTGTACTTTCTAATGGCGCCATTTAATACCGCAGACTTTACAGAGGGAAGCTGGCAAAAAATTCCAAATGTGATGGAAAAAATTCCGCCATGGTTTTATCAGTTTTCGTTTTTACGTATTTCCCATTCTCTGGGTCAGTACGATAACAACAATATCACATTTATGTAGTTTTTCTGGTGTTTACTTAAATCAAAATTAATTTTTTTCTTTGCATCACTGATTTTTTTCCAAGCTACGTATATGGAGCATTGTGAGGACTCATTTATTGTGGGACGATATATAGTTTTTATTGATGCCATTTTGCGTGTGTATGATTCACGGATCACGTTTTATTCCATTTTTGGGGGGAGGTGAAGGGACAAATCCCTGATAAATCGGCATTTTGGGAAGCGGTGATGCCTGCAATGTTTATTTTTAATATGGCAGAAGCAGCATGATATGAATATCTATGTGTGTATATATTTTACATTTTTCAAAAAAAAATTTTTTTCACTTTTTTAAAGTCCCCCTAGGGGACTTTAACATGCGATTATCTGATTGCTTCTCCCATAGACTGCACTGAATTACCATTGCAGTCTACAGGAGATTCGCTATGTTCTTATGAAGCCGTGTCAAGCAGAGATCTTGAAAATGGTGAGCCATGGAAACACAAAGTCTGCTAGAAAGTTGTAGGATATACTACATTTTTAATTTTATGCAATTACAAAAGTATTCAGATCCAGGTGGTATGAAATCTAGGATATTTTTCATAGGACAACCCCTTTAAGTCTAACACGTCTGTCTTGAGTTGTTGCATCACTTTCTTTACTCTATACAACCAGAGCTTTCCTTCTAATGGGCCAGACTGATGATTGATGGAGCCCAATGTCAGGAGGTGGCTGTAAAGCCAGGCAAGTTTTATGCTGTCGGTTGCCATCTGTTTCCAGGATCATTATTTTCTGACTGATCTTTGGCGATTATCTGAAAGTATTTTAGAGGTATATTAGGTTTCCGCCCCGAAGCTAGAATGTGGTCGTTGGTCAGACGCTGTCCGTGTTGTGTGAGACCGAAGTCCGAGAACTTGATCAGTCAAGAGTAAGAAGAAATGGTATAACACTCATCATTGCCACTGGACCTGGGATGATGATAAGGACTTGTCTGCCCTAGGAGGCAGCTGGGAATGACCCCCACTATACGTATCACTCATTATTGACCCCAGTCTCTGGGATCATCTCCCCGACGTGGCTTCACATGGGCTCCTTGCTGTAATAATTCTGGATCTTGCTGACAGATGATCCGGCTTCTTCTGCTGGAAATAATGGCATGCGCAGGACACCCTAATTCATCTAAATCAAGGCAAAATGTGGAAAAATAAATCACGGCGTCGCCCGGAGCTGCTGTAGGAGACGGAGGGGGCTGATGATGGAGACATTTACTAGAATGATGATGTACAAGGTGATCTCCAGACAGCGGAGATGATGAATCGCTCCACCATGACAGGGAGAGTAGTGCGACCTAGACCACGGCTACGATCACACACTGTTGTCCACCATTAGGCTTCATTCACACGTCCGTATTTTTTTTCCAGATTTTCGTTCCGTTTTTTGCGGATCCGTGTTTCCGCAAAAACCTTCCGTTTTTACCAATTGTACATACGCATCCATTCCGTTTTTCCGCAAAGAAAAACAGAAGGAGGAATATATGTTGGTAGGGTATTTCTTTCTATTTCCTGGAAACGGATCTGCATTTGCGGATGACATGCGGATGACATATTGATGCATTCCACATATCATCCACATTTTTTGCGGACCCATTGACTACAATGGGACCACGGACCGCATATGCGGACAAAAGTAGGACAAGCTCTATATGCGGATCCGCATAACAGAACGGAACAACAAATGCGGAGTGCAGTACGCATTTTTTGAGGAGCCATTGAAATGAATGGATCCGCATTCTGGATTCCGCATTTGCGGAACGGATGCGGATTAAAACATACGGACGTGTGAATGGAGCCTTACTCCTACACTAAGGGATTTGTTTTAGGCAAATCTGTCCAATACTGGGGAGATGGATGGAAGCTAAGCCATCTTCTGAGAAGACCAAAGGAGTAGCTTGAGCTCCAGGGTCCCAACACTAAGCCATTCATCATGCTTGTGTCTCTCGGTCTCCTCAGCCACCAGAGGGTCGTAGGGTTTTAGACCTTTAGCCATGTACTCTCCAGGGGAGGGAGATGGAGAGAACAGTGGTGGTGGCGAGGATTGGAGTAGTAGTAGTAGTAGTCACAATGAGTTCTCACTCTGGTACTCCCTGGGCTGTGCAGTGATGGGAGGGGGACACCTTTTCCTCCCTTTGGGGTATACTTTGGTTCTAGGTCTCCTGCCTGGTGATAGGTGGGGTGCCTTTGGTGTGGGTGGGTTTTGGGGACTCCCCAAGGGCTCCTACAGGAACTTGAAGACTCTTCTTCCCATATCTCCCTCCTTGTGTTGGTCTACTTTCAGTTTCTTCGGTATCTGAGGGATTTTATTAGGCCTTGGTTCTTCCATCACCAATGCGGTATACTCCCTTGGTTCTGAGACATATGATTGTTGGTCAACTTTGGTGGGACTCGTCAGGGGTTCTTCTGGACATTCTCATACTTCTGGAGGCCTGTATACTTTGGACTTACTGGAGCGGATTACCATGGCTGCCCACAAACCATGGGGCCTGTAAACTCTATTGTATTCCACTCCTTCCCCAAACTGAAGGTTGTGGTTCCTCCGGTAACTACGGTGATTTTACCGAGACCCTAGCCACATAAATAATGTTTCCTGATCCATCTTCTAATATTAAGCCTCAACCTTTTTTTTTGGATGCGTCACTTCTGTCTCTTATCCTGCTGAATACAAGATGTACGGTATACATAAACATATGGCTGTTACTCTACATCATTGGCTTTACAGCAACTAATTACCGTAATTTCGCACTATAAGACGCACCGAGTATTTAGAGGATGTCAGAATGGAAGTGAGTATGAAGATAAAACTTACATATTCGGATTCAGCACCACTTACACTATACAACGCTTACTCTAGTTCAGGGGGTGTTTCGGAGATGACAGGTTCCCTTTAAGCAGTGAACCACCGGGTTACTGCACTCTACATTGTGAGCGGTTGTGTTACAGCCAGCAACCAGCCATAAAGTTAAAACCTTATGCCTAACATTGTGTAGGTCCCAAACATTCAAGGCCTGGACTCCACAAGACGCCTGAGGAGTCCTGTGGTATCAGATCCTGTAAGTTGCTCAGCGAGGCCTCCATGGATCAGACTTGCTTTTCCAGCCTATCCCACAGATCGGATTGAGATCTTGGAATTTGGAGACAAGTCACTGCTTTGTTATGTTTCTCGTTCCTGGGCAGTTTTTGCAGTGTTGCTGGGACATTATCCTGCTAAAAGATGGCACTGCCTTTAGGGGGCACCACTGCCATGAAAGGAGTTACTTGTATGTACAGTGGTTAGGTAGGGGGTACGCATTACCTCCGTATGATGCCAGGACCCAAGGTTTACAGCAGAACATTTCCTAGAGCATCACACTGCCTCCACTAGTGTGCCTTCTTTCTGTAGTGCACCTGGAGCCATGTCTTCCCAGGTAAGTGACGCACACATACCCAGCTATTCACAACATGTAACCTGATTCATCAGACCAGGCCGTCTTCTTCCCATAGTGCTCCTGGTACCATGTCTTCCCAGGTAAGTGACGCACACATACCCAGCTATTCACAACATGTAACCTGATTCATCAGACCAGGCCGTCTTCTTCCCATAGTGCTCCTGGTACAATTTCTTCTCAGGTAAGTGATGCACATTTAAATGGTCATTCACATGATGTAACCCGGTTCATCAGACCAGGCCATCTTCTTCCCATAGTGCTCCTGGTGCCATCTCTTCCCAGGAAAGTGATGCACATGTAATGTGATTCATCAGACCAGACCACCTTCTTCAGTTCTTCAGTTCTAACGATGACGTGCCCATTGTAGACACTATCAACTGTGAACAAGGGTCAGCATGGGTTACCTGACTATTCTGCCGGCACGCAGCTCCACATACAGCAAGCTGCAAGGCCCTATGTGTCCTGACTCCTGACACCTTTCTATCATAGCCAACAGGAACGTTGTCAGCAGTTTGCTCTGCAGTAGCTCTACTATGGGATCAGACCAGACTGTCTAGCTTTGACCCCCACAGTCAATGAGCCATGGGTGTCCATCACCTTGTCACTGGTTCTCCTTCCTTGGACCATTTTTGGCAGGTACTAACCACTCCACACCCGGGAACACCCCCACACGACCGACCGTTCTGGAGAAGCTTTGACCCAGTCGTCTTCACATCACATTTTGACCCTTGTCAGAGTCGTTCAGATCCTTACACTTGGCCATTTTTCCTGCTTCCAACATCAACCTCAAGAACTGACTGTCTACACGCTGCCGGATACATTCCCCTGACAGACGCCACTGTCACCAGATAATCAGTCTTACCGCTATACCTGTCAGTGGTTTCAATATATGTCATCACCAATTATCCTGAGGATGATGGGTGTGTAAACTTATTTGACAACGATCACTCTGGATATATAAAATATTTGTCCAGGTTGTCGCTGGCGGCAGCGTTCGTTGGCAGGATACCTGTAGATTTTGCAGAATTATTTTGCAGATTCTTACAGCGCTGAGGGCTTTGCTGTATAACCTCGGCAGGCGCCAATACTTTCGCACTCCCCACGCTCTCTTGATCACATTCCTTCAGTTCTTTATGTCAAGGGCTTCATTACCCAGAGGCCTTTGCACTACAATGCTGAAGGAAGAAGATGAGGTTGTGGCGGGGAAGGCTCCTCGGCGGGGGGATCCTCATCTCTCTTCATACAGCCGGAGATCCAGCTGTGCCCCTTTTTCCACTTCCTTCTTCCATTTGCATTACAAAGCGCATTATTCCCGGCATCTCCATCGGATTCCTCTGAACCCAGCAGAACCGAAGCAGAGGAAAGTCTCTCTGCCAACAAAAGCCTGCTATTAATTCAAGCACCAGCTGCTCGAAATGCAAGGGCATCGACTCTGGCTTGACTCTGGGGCTGAATAACTGCCCCGGGGACATGAAAGCCTCGCTACGTCTACTGCCATACATCTACATACCTGCACACGATTCTAGGGGGTACAATGACACCATAGCGGTTTTATCCACCGGAATTTCTATTAATTTGACGCAAAAGAACTTGTGTCAACTTTAAATCATTTAACCCTCTAAACGAATTCAGATTCTTCATTTTGGCCTTTTTGACCCCAGAAGAAAAGATTTGAGAAGCCCTGGTCCTGGGGGCCTGCACCCTCCCCTGTAGAGGTGTCACTGGTGATCTGTGACACCTCATCATTAAAAGGGGTCGTCCCTCCAAAAATATGCTATATTTTTCAAAGCAGCATCTGGATCGGAATAATTTTTGTAATAGCAATTAACATTTAGTTTAATAAAATGTATCTGTATCTGCAGTGTCCCCACTGCAAGGGGTTAAAGTGTCAATGTCACTGTATGTCAGGTATTACATGTCCCTTGGGCTCTCGAGTTTCTCTCGCTAGGAAGGGCTGGCACCACCCTTTCCTGTGGCCAAGCACACAACAGAGAAGCTTCTTTTCCCACAATTGATGTGCCAGGCCTCGAAGGGATACTGCATCTTAAGAAGATATAGCAGCCAGAACATTTGTCGGAGAAAATTAACGCACCTACATTGAGGCTACAGACTTCTCTGCAAGTGGTGGGAGCAAACAAGCTTCAGGTTCTCCATCATATGAAAAAGGATAGAGGGGGCCCTCTATTCAGAGACTGTATTACACTGAGGGTGTGTATATGTATAGAGATAGAGCAAGTGCCCCCTTTTAGGCGGGAAAGTAGCTGCATTTAATGTATGGAGTGCATAGCCCCAGTAAAGCACAGTGGATTTGTTGCACTGAACCCGTTGCCCAACCCCTGCATTGCTGTCACAATCACTTCAGGGAACCCTGCCTTGCACCTCAAAACCGAACACCACCAAGGGCACCCCAACTAACATCAGGCAGGAGTCCCAAAACCAAGGTGCGCCCCTCCCATCACTGCATGGCTCCGGGATCTTAACTGTATGACTACACCCATCCTCCACACCGCTATCCCAGACATGTTGCATATAGAGCCACCTGCTGTTTGTGCAATGTGGCAGCTGGACCCGGAGAGGAGGATGGTGGCAATGATGGTGGTTGTAGTCCTCACGGTAGCTAATCCTGTGCCTGCAGTGGGTGGAGGGCACACTCTTCCCTTCAGGGCACACCCTGCACTTTTGGGGCTCCTGCCTGATGGTGGCTGGGGTGCCAGGCAGGAGAGAAGGAGGAGGGCCGGCGGATGTTGGAGGTAAAGACCAGGGCTGTTTTGGTTGTAGCAAATAAAGTCTCTCTTTTAGGATGCATAGTGCACACATCATCCCAGTAGACATTCTAAGGTGGTGAAACGGTTTAACAGTGAATCACAGTATTAATCCTTTAGCAGTGAACCACTGGGTCACTGCATGTGTTCGTTTCCTTATTTCTCTGTCTACTTCACTGAGATGGTCGCATATGTTCCGTCCTTCAACTGTCACCAGCCCTATCTACTGTTAGAAGATGCGACAGTCACAGGGAGAGAGCATATGCAGAAAGGACACGCCCCCTGAGCTATGATAGGGAGAGAGCTGGAGCAGAAAGGACACAATCCCTGAGCTGTGATAGGGAGAGAGCCACAGTAGAAAGCTCCAGATGAGAAGGTCCTGAGTAGCACAGAGAGGCAGTGCTGGTGCAGAAGAGCGGAAGAACAGATGTAGCAGAGTTGGAATGAGGGAACGAATGCCAAGCAGTGGACGTGTTGCAATGAAGCAGAGTTCAAACCCATGTGGTGTAGCAGTGCTGGAACCAGCAGAGTTGATGTTATGACAGGGCCAATGTAGCAGCCTTGTATGCATCAGAGTTGATGTGGCACAGACAATGTTGGAGATTTAGATGCAGCAGAGTGGATATAGAGACAAGAGGTGGCTGCAGCATAGTTGAGGTGCTGAGTGTCAGGGACAGTATAGCAGGATGGATGCAGTAGAGCTGAGGTAGTGGCAGAGCTAATGTAACAGAGTTGGATGTAGCAGAGATGATGCAGCAGAACAGGCTGACATTAGCACCGAACTTCTTGAGTACTTAAAAACTTTGGCAGCATGACATCATCAATGCCCAGTACTTGATCTGGAACAGGTGAGTAACAGCAAGAAGAATAGTCCTCAAAGGGGGTGTGTATCCAAGGAATAGTTTTTTTCAATAAAAAATGATCTTCCAAATATATACGAAAGAACAGAATTAAGAGATTATTATATTTTACGGACCGGAATCTAATGAATGGACTAGAATTACACATGAGACATTCCCTTTAAGACCCAAGACACCATGTAAGCAGCGTCCTAGAAATGTCCTCCAGGCTCCTTGCTCCAAGCACCTTTCCATGTCGTTCTCGTTGTGCTCCTTATTCCTATTTTTACTCAGTTCATTAATTGATATCTACACAGCGGCGCGGCAGATAAGCCGATGAATCGCCCTCCTGCGCACTTTTAAGCCTCGTTGTCCTAAAGCTCTGGTTTCAGAAGATAACAAATCAAAAAAGCGTTATAGGAGCCAGAACCCCGAGCCGCGTGACGACTTTCCTCAGGAAACCGGTTCTTCTGCCCTCATTATGTGATTTATGGAATGAATTGGCTTCTTTTAGTTATAAATTCAGGTGCTGCATCTAATATACACCGATCCGCCATAACATTATATCTGGTGCCAATGGCGCCTGTCGGGTAGGATGTATGAGGCAGCAAGTGAACCGTCAGTTATAGAAGTTGATGTGTTAGAAGCAGGAAAAAGGTTCTCAGGGATTTAAAGGGGTTGTCCCATGACTAATGTAAAAAATGTAAATCAGACATCATATAGGACATGACAATCTCTTTCTAACAAAGCTAGAACGAGCCATGTACCTCACATGGGTCCAGAGATCTCCTCATTCATTGCTCTGCTAGATTTATATCAAGCTGACAGCTCAAGGGGAGTGTCCTTTTTGCTGCAGCTCAGGGGGCGTGTCCATGCTCTCCCTATCACAGCTCAGGAGGCAGTTGAAGGATGAAACTGAGCATGTGCGGCCTTCTCAGTGAGCAGGTCAAAGAAATAAGAAAAGGAGCAAACAGCAGGTGGCGCTATACAAATACATTTTATTGAATAACTCAGTGGCTATGCAAAATTTTTAATCACATGCAATTACAAAAGTATTCGGATCTTAAGGTTAGTTTCAAAACTCTAGAATATTTTTCGTGGAACAACCTCTTTAAGTGTGATGTGTAGGCAACTGTGTCGGAGCATCTCCGGAACGCACGGTCATGTGGGGTGCCCCCGGTATGTTGTGGTTTGTATCTACCAAAAGTGATCCAAGGAAGGGCAACTGGAGAACCAGCGACCATAAATACCTGATGCTCCTAGCATTAATTAATGCTGAGACCATCAGATCATTATGTATCTGTCCGGCGGCTGTGAGGAGGGTTGGGCGGCCCCCTGGGCATCAGCCCACCAGGAAATTTTCCTGTAGGGTCTATGGCCAATCCATCCCTGAGTGCCAATAAAAATATGAATGTGATACCTGATGGAAAGATGAATACAAAGTTTAGGAATTTTCTGGTATCTACCAAGGGTCTAATAAGGTCCTACATAATCACTTGCATAGTAAAGGCTATAGAGAAGTTTTCTTCATTTTCCTATTGGGTCACATTAAACTGATATGCTCCACCTCTGCTCAGAAAAGTCCTTCTCAGACAAGTAAGAGAACCCTTGCCTAGGAGCACAGATGAAGTTGGGAGCTTCTCTTTTGGTAGGACCAAGTGATCATCCCCGATCAGGCCAGGAAGGACAAGCTGAAACCCTTCAGAGGGTGGTGTAAACCCACAGAAGCCCACGTTTAGATGGGACACTGACAGAAGACATCAGGTCCTTGTAGATCCATCAAGCAATACAACAAGGTTTCTAATCCAAGGGGCAACTCCAATCTTCTTGCCTCGAAATTAAAAAGGTTGTAAAGAAAATAATTCAAGATTTGGTTTAGGAAAGACTCCAACTTCTTAAGGATCATATGGTTTCTATTGCAGGCTGAAGGCCTCCTGTGACCTGTCTACAGTAGATATTTGCTTCTTAGAATCTTTTTGGATGGTTCTACGTGGAGTCCATCAAATTGGTAGTCATGTCTTCATAAAAGTTAGACTTTATGGCTACTTTAAACTTATAAGATCTCATTTTCTTCACAATTTACCCAAAGCATTGTCCTTTTTTGTTCATGGTCATCATGTCAATGGAGAATGAAAGCATCTTCATTTCTGTTCTGGGAGATGTGCTGTGAACAAACAAGGGTTTAAAGGGGATCTGGCACCGCCATACCGCCCCCCCAACTGCTTGGAGAACCTTACAGCTCTGTCCATCAAGTCTCCAAAGATGTTTTCAGTTACTTCATCCAATGGCTAAGGCCAAGTTCACACTCAGTCTAACTTTATTCCCCCCATTGCATCATATGCCTTTGGAAGCCAAGGGGGCAATGGACTTCACACGCCAAGTCAAGCTTGCCGAGTTCTCAACCCAACAGTCTTGATGGACGCCTCTCAGCTTAAGACACAAACAATGTGCCTGAGATCCAGCGCATGTGCTATTGTCAAGTGTTTTTTGAGTGTCTGCGTAGAGACACTCCCGTGTATTTGGCTTCACTTGGCTCATTGTTCAGGAGCAAATCCATGAGATTTCTCTGAAGCCAAGTACATAGCAGTTGACCTATCTGCTCAGACACCAAAAACAGAAGATGGTGGCACATGTCCAGATCTCAGGTGCATTGAGTCTGATAGTTAAACAAGCTGTGAGGCATCCATCAAGACTGAAGGGGCTGGATGAGGGCTCGGCAAGCTTGACTTGGAGTGTGAAGTCCTCTGCCTTCTTGAATTCCAAAGGGAGGGAATAAAGAGGTTTTTCTGCAAAGTTAGCCATCAGACAAAGTAACCAAAAACATCCATGGAGGTTTGATGAACATAGCTATAAGGTACTCCAGGCTGTTAGGGTGGGGACAGGTTCCCTTTAAGATGCGGCATGAGAGATGTGATCTCCCAGTGTTTTCTTGCTTGTTGAGTGATCAGTGGCACATTTACATAGGCCAATTACCAGAAACGAGCATTAGAAAGGTCCTCTGATGATACTGTGATCACAGAGACCTTCAGCGATCAGCTAGCAGTAAGTGTTCAATTTTCCTGCAGCGCCATCACAGGAGAAACAATGTATTACACCATTCTCAATGATATGATGGGCTGTCTGTGTACAACAAGGTGAGTCCTCCACAGAGAGACGCTCTCCACTCGCCACTTTCACTAATGTATGAGGATACTGAATACCCTCATCTATTCATACATAATTATTAAAAAATAAGAAAAATATTAGTCAATGGGATAAACTGAGATTTTGTATCATTTTTGCTATAATTGCCCCATTTTCTGGCATTTTATCAGAGCAATTTCCTAACAAAGTAAATCTTCGACAATGTAACCATAAATATCAAAGCTATGGCTGGAGTCAATGAAGCGTCCGAGGGATCAGTTGCGTCCGTCTTGGATTCCAGTCACATGACGACATGGCAGCCGCCTGCAGACACATTGATTTATCACTGATGGACGCTGCTGAAGGTTGAAGCTTAATGCGGCAGATCGATGACATCCTAAATGAAACCATAAAACTTACCGGCGGCCTGTGATTTGTCACCTTTTGCAGCATTATTTATCTCTCAAGCCCGGTCAGTACCTGACTCCAGCGTAAGTGCAGAAAGACAGAGCGACATTCAATACATATAACGCTGAGCTAGCATAATAGGGAAAGTTGGCGACTGGTACTTTAAATAAAGTCCTCCCCCCATCCTTTTTTTTTTTTTTTTTTGCCTTTGTGCATTGATTTAGCTCCATTGTGGAAACTGCAAAAAGCAATGCATTAAGCAGAGCAAAACGATGTCATGCCCTCATATAGGACAAGTCCCCAGTGACATTTAGTAGTGCCTCCGTCGATTAGACATAACATTTAAGCATACTTGAATTTTCAAAAAAAAATCTGCATAATGGCTGTCCTTCATTGTACAATCAAAACTGTAAAGAAGCAGGTCTTTTTGGGGCTTCCCTAATGTCTCTATCAGTCATATTATTCTCTGGTTCAGCTGCACAGCTAGATGTATTTCTCTCACAAGCAGGGGATGTCTCCCTCCTGTGGAATCTGCCAGCACTGTACTGCTGTGAAGTCCTTTCCCTTCCTTCCCACTATGTTTGTTTTCAGCTCTGGAGCTCACAGAACAGATAAGGAGGGAGAAATCACACTCATAGACACAGAGGAGCAATGGCATAACTACAGGTGAAGCAGGGGAAGCAGCTGCTTCGGGGCCCGAGAGGAGTAGGGGCCCGGGAGCAGTGTCTTTTCTAGTACTATTTAAGCCAGGCCGGGCCCCCAGTGTGATTGTAAAGGTGGCCCAGTCTGGCCTGAAATGTACTAGAAAGGGTGTACATACCAGTATCAAGGACCTTTGGAATGCAGTAATTCGTAGGCTAAAGGACCTTTGAAGATGTCATCCTGTCACATGATCGAAGGTCCTGTATCCTACCATTACTGCATTCCAAAGGTTCTTTAGCCTCCAAGAGACCTCAGAGGAGAACGAAGAACCTGCAGCCTGTAATTAAATAAGTGTCTGTGTGTATGTATATATATAGGGTGGGCCATATATATGGATACACCTAAATAAAATGGGAATGGTTGGTGATATTAACTTCCTGTTTGTTGCACATTAGTATATGGGAGGGGCGAAACTTTTCAAGATGGGCAGTGACCATGGCGGACATTTTGAAGTCGACCATTTTGGATCCAAGTTTAGTTTTTTCAATGGGAAGAGGGTCATGTGACACATCAAACTTATTGAGAATTTCACAAGAAAAACAACCCTGTGTGTATGTATATATATATGGGTGTGTATATCTATATGTGTTTGTTTGTGTGTGTATGTGTGTATATATATATATATTAGCAGAAGGACCCGGCTTTGGCCAGGTATATTTTATTTAATGTTTGTGTGTGTGTCATTAAAATATATTGAGAGTGACTCCCCCCACAGTGCCCCGTCTCCTTAAAATGGGACCTCCACAGTAGCCCACCCCTTAACTTTGACCTTTACAGCAGCCTGCAGCTTTAACAGTGAGTTCCACAGCACCTCACCCCCTTGACAGTGACCTCCACAGGGGCCCGCCCCTTTAAATGACCTCTACAGCACCCACCCCATAACACTGACCGTAGGTTACAGTCCCCTTAACTGACCTCCACCATTCCTGGCCCCCTTGACAGAGACCTCCACTGCGACTGCCCCTTTAACGGTGACTATCACAGTACCCCACTCCCTTAACAGTGACCTCACAGTACCCCACTGCCCCTTTTATATTGGCCTCCACAGTCCCCTCCACCCTTAACAGTGACCTCCACAGTGCCCGCCCCTTTAACAGTGACCTCTACAGCAGCCTGCCCCTTAAAAGTAACATCCACAACGCTCCCCCTCTTTAACTGTGACCTCCATAGCAGACTGCCCCTAGGTTGGCCAGAGGTCCGGTTTTAGGCTGGACATTCTGGCTTTTAGACTTCCTGTCCTCTGTCATGTGCAGGGCCTGGACGGACAGGGATGTCCTTTTGAACAGGTCAGCGGCCAGACGAAGCGCAGAAGCGCGAAACGGCCGTCGCTGCTGTTCACATCTGAGTATGCTGCAGGCATCCGCCAGCACCCCCTTTATACCTGTAAGTGATTTTCTTCAATAAAGTCTACAGTTTTTGGAAGATTGGTGAGTGCCACATCCATTTCTTTTCTTCAGTTGATGTCCTTTTGAACAGATCACTCTCAGATAGCAGCACTGTGCAATCTGAGCATGAGCTGCAGGGAGAAAGTCACCCTCCTCCCACCCCTGCAGCTGAAAGAAGGTGATTTTTACCTTCATTTTTGCAATCCCTATCGGCTGCAGAGTGAGAGGGGACGTGGCCTGATTGGGTCGAGAGTGTGGCTTAGCGGGACCTGGGGTGGGGCTTTTAAGTCCTTCTTTTGTGTATATATGTGTTTATCTGTGTGTGTAGATATATATATATGTGAGTGTTTGTGTATCTATGCTATCTGCTTATTCTGTATATAGGAAATATCTGGATATGGGTAGTAGTGTGTGTGTGTATATATAGATAGATAGATAGATAGATAGATAGATAGATAGATAGATACTGTATTTTTCGCCCCATAAGACGCATTTTTTCCCCAAAAAATGGGGGGGAAATGCCCCTGCGTCTTATGGGGCGAACGCACCGGAATACCAGGAAGCGGTGAAGACTCTGTACTCACCGCTTCCTGGTCCTCGGCTGTTGGCTGAGCTGTGCAGGGCTGCGCACAGCGTGAGGGCGCTCTGTGACCTCACTCTGTGTGCGTCAGGTCACAGCACAGCCGACAGCAGGAAGAAGAGGATCGCGCTGGAGGACAAGAGCGGTAAATGGCTTTTTTTATTTTATTAAATATGAGGTACTGAAGGCTGACCTGCGGCTGGGGGGCTGGCCTGAGGCAAAGGGGGCTGTTGGGGGGGGCTGATATGAGGCAAAGGGGCTGCTAGGGGCTGACCTGAAGCAAGATAATATGAGAAGCAATAGGGGCTGATATGAGGCAATGGGGCCTGCTGGGGGCTAATATGAAAGGCAATGGGGGTTATTAGGCAACAGGGACTGATGAGAGGCATATGGGGGCTAATGAGAGGCATAGGGTTCTTATCTGAGGTCTGATTGGGGGTCATTCACATTGGGGGTCTGATCTGAGGTCTTCAAAACTGTAAAGAAGCAGGTCTTTTTGGGGCTTCCCTAATGTCTCTATCAGTCATATTATTCTCTGGTTCAGCTGCACAGCTAGATGTATTTCTCTCACAAGCAGGGGATGTCTCCCTCCTGTGGAATCTGAGGTCCCTCCTGATGAGAGGCAGAGGTCTTGTTGGGGTCTTATTAACTTTGGGAGTCTGATTAGGGCTGTGAGCTAAGGTCTGATTTACATTGGAGGTCTCATTAGTGATCTGAGGTCTAATGAAAAATATTTTTTTCTGATTGTTCTCCTCTAAAACCTAGGTGCGTCTTACGGTATATATATATATAATTAAAGCACAACTACTCCTATCCAAATATTTAGGACACCGATACTTGAAAAAAAAAGCTTTTTACTATTGACGACCTGTCCTTAGGATAGGTATCAATATCAGAGGGGGGGAAGGGGGGGGGCCTGTAAAAAATTTGCTGTGGGGCCCAGTCAGTTGTAGCTACGTTCCTGCACAGGAGGCTCCTATAATCTTCAGAAGCAGTGTAGAAGCAGTTCTTTTATCAGGCTTAGGAACTCAGCCACCTCTGACACACCCCCACTTCCTTCTTGCAGTCTTCTGAGTCTCTGTTACCAGGGAGAGATCATGCCTGACAACAGGCAGCAAACTGCAAATTAGATGGAAGTGAGCCCCCTAGTGGCCATGACTTTCCAGCTTTTTTCAGCTAGATACAGGCTGATTTTTTAAATGAAGTGATTTAGAAATTTGCTATTTACACCATTTTCTATCAAATTAAATTAAATTGTGCAAAAGTATGGCGACCCTTTAAAACAATGTTAGTGACCACTGCTGCAGATTCTGTGGCAATATGTGAAAATCCGCTCCATTTTACTGAATTTCCTGCAAAATCATACCACAAACCGTTATATGGTCGACATATGGGAATAAACCCTTTAGATAAGGATTTTAGGTTAGAAGCCCCCTATATTCTGCCGGGCCGGCCATACTTTGCTGGTTCTATACTAGACTTATACTTTCTTTCCATTCCATGAATGTTCTAGAAAACCAATGTCAAGTGGTTTGTGTTCTTTGCTGTGTAATGGGCTCGTAGATAAGAGTGAAGTGCTTCCTGCAAGGCAAACGAACTTACTATAAAACCGCTAAACTTCTCCGAGGTCATTAGCGCAGCGATAAAAAATATTTTTTTCAGCCTTTAACATGATGTTCCCAGACTGTAATTGTCCTTAATAATGTTGCTCTATTTCCATACAGGGAATTACACCGAATGTTTCCCACCGCTGTGTACACACCCGGAGCACTATGTAATGTGCAGGGAGATGCTCCGGTAAATTATATTGCTAAGTGCAAGCTACAGCCAAGGCGTTATTGGATAAAAGTAGAAATAGAGATATTTGTTATAACTGTATTTAATGTACAAGCACCTCTGACTGGTAAAAGAGGGTTCCTATTAGAGATGAGCGAATCATTCAAAATTTGCTTCGCCGAATATTCGCCAAATTTCTGACAAGAATCGTATTTAAACAAACGTATTCATCAAATCTATGTAAAAAACAAAGTACATGTTTTTTGCAAACATTCCTGCCCAAATTACGTACGTACAGTCAGCGTAGTTAAAATACCCAATACCTAAGCATTAGCGTACCAAAGTGCGTACGAATCCTTAGTGTACTATTGACGCGCGATTGCGTAATACGCACGAGGCTAGGCCGCGGCGTACAATCTTTAGAGGCAGTCCATATGAACTAGAAAAATAAGGTGCTCACTGCTGCTAGCTATCAATAAGTGAATAATTTACTAAAAACACCGTACAATAAGTGCATAATAGGACACATTGCAGTACCAGAAAAAGAATACACACAATGGGCTAAAGTGCTGAACCAGTAAAAACAGTGTAGCTAAAATACAGCGAAGACATAAGTATGCAAACATTTTAGTGCAATCAATTTCACATTAGCAAGCATAAAAGGCTCAGATATACGTTTGAGTCTCTCCTTATGGATCCTAGTTGGCATGATAAAACACTGTCTGGAACACATAGTCCAAAATTCAATTGTAAATGAATACACATGAGGTTAAATTGTAATCCAAACAGGTAACGTGTAATCCACATGGATAATTAGAGAATAGCAGCAAATAGAGAACCTTTTTGGAAAGGGG
>ONZH01022166.1:0-28555 GCA_900303285.1 Rhinella marina | reverse complement strand
TGATGGACCTTCGTTGCACCTAGTTGGGTGCTTCCCTAACATGTGATGGGTATGTGGCTCGCCTTTCTTGGTCTGGGTGAGCACAATTGCCATGAGGGTAACCACCAGGCTGTTGCCAGAGAATTTGGGGTAATGGTGGGATTAGGCAGCCTCAGAGGCATCCATGCATGCTGCCCCTGCTGTTTCCTGTCCATTTCCGTGGTGTTTCCATCATTTTCTGAGGTTTCCAGGTTTTCACCCAGCCTTCCCTAGGCAGAGCCTTGGTCCCCAGCAAAAAATGCTCGAGTCTCCCATTGACTTCAATGGGGTTCGTTACTCGAAACGAGCACCCGAGCATCGGGAAAAGTTCGACTCGAATAACGAGCACCCGAGCATTTTAGTGCTCGCTCATCTCTAGTTTTAAATAATTCTACTAAATATTTCAACACTAACAGTGGGGAATTCTGTGTGCAGTTATTTCCAAGTCTTAGGTGACATAGCATAGTAGATACAAGACTATAGTACTGTACATTCAGTATGACCTTACTATATGTGAACTGTTTAAAAAGATTTTAAAACATGCCATATTTATATGTATGTATGTAAATTTGGAACACATAAATTGGTGCCAGCATCATCCTAAGGGCTCGTTCACATCACCGTTAGGGCTTCCGTTCAGTCTTTCCGTTATAACATCGTTATAACGGAAAGAAACGGAATCCCTAGGACGGACATCAAAACGGACACCTTTAAGAGGCATTCCGTTTTGATCCGTCATAATAGAAGCCTATGGCCCTGCATAACGGATCCGTCTGGTTGCCGTTATGCTGGACGGAAAACAAAGTCCTGTCGACAGGACTTTGTTTTCCGTCCAGTATAACGGCAACCAACCGGACCCGTTATGCAGGGCCATAGGCTTCTATTATGACGGATCAAAACGGAATGCCTCTTAAAGGTGTCCGTTTTGATGTCCATCCTAGGGATTCCGTTTCTTTCCGTTATAACGATGTTATAACGGAAAGACTGAACGGAAGCCCTAACGGTGATGTGAACGAGCCCTCATTCACTTTTCAGTAATGCGGCTCTATTCTGGAAAACTGCTGTGAATTAAAAAGTTTTATACGCAGTTGATTTTTTTGGCAATCTTTTGAAAATGAGGTGGGAAATATTGCAATCCTCCACTGGGATAAATGCCTTCTAGCTGTCTGATTTTTAGCTAGGAGGCATTTTTTCTAAAATAGATTTCTGAGGAACTTTGGCATTCAACAATTGCTACAAATAGGATAGAAAATTCATAGGTTTATTGTACAGGTGAAAAAAGAAAAAAATCTACTCATAAATCCTAGATAATGGTAATATATAAGCTTCACAATCAAAGCTGCTTTAAGACTTGCTCTTTTCCTTGTACTAAAAAAAAAAACAGTAAATCAATGTGCTTCTTTTATTAATGCTTTAAGTGTAATCTCTACCGTTAAACCTCCCCCAGTGTTTGCTGTTTTTATTATTTATATTATACTAGGCTTATGAGCAGTTTTTTTTTTCATTTACCTTTACCAAGAACTCTCAGATTAGGCCAAAATAGGATAGAATGTTTAACCCTAAGTTCCAGCATGTAGTGCTTATTACAGAAGAACTTGAATTAAAGGGGTTTTGACAACCCCCTTCCCCCATCTCTCTTGTGCAGAGCTGCAAAGAGAAGCATGCTTACTTGCCTCCCGGGGCTGGCTCCCGGATGTAAACTCACATTTTGATGCTGGTGATTGGCTGCAGTGGTTAGCTGCTCCTTTTGTGTCATGTCAAATGGCAACATGACACAAGAGGAGCAGGTCACCACTGCAGCCAGCGATTGACTGTAGAAGCGTCAACATGGAAGTTAACATCCTGGGAGTGCAGCAGAGCAGCTGAGCCCAAAGGTGCAAAACCCCTTTAATGTGGTTGTCTCTCAATGAAAATCCCTTTCTCAACTGTTGATTGAGACACAATTGGCTGATCACTGAGGGCTCACAATCTCTCAACCTGCTGATCATCTCTTTGCTACAAAATAAATTAATGTATAGACACACATTGCTCCTATAGCAGTCATTCTGATCATTCAATAGAATGGCTGTTCTACAGAATATTTTTCCATTGTGGCATATAGAAGGGGAAAACTAGTAAGACATGTGGACACTGTTTGCTGTTCTAAGACCATCCTTTTAAAACACTATCCTTTTAATACACTTAGAATATGCATATAGTATGCTAGCAGCAAGGTGACTATGCAGGAATATGTGGATAGATGTTAGCATGTTATGCTATTTTCTTTTAGTGCAGTTTTTAGTTACTGCCAAGAATTCTATATAGTCTTCTCTAGGAATGTAAAAAAGCATGAAAAACACAAGTAAAGTAAACAAAGTAAAATATGTATAAATAATGCATTAAACCCATGACATTGCAAAAAAGTGAGTCTGTCCAGTGCAGTAGTAAATGAATGCTGCTGCTACAAATGACTTCAGATCACTAATCTGAATGTCCATGCCCCACTCACATGTTGTATGCACTAAAATACATTGAAAGGACTTATTGAGTGGTGTAATAAGTGCATTTAGAAACACTTCACTATGAAAAAAAAATAAAAAATAAAAATCATTTATTTCCCCCAAAAATTGCGTAAAAAAGTGGTAACAGGAGAAAAAGCACCCAAAATGTGTTACCAGTTTTCTTTTGAATATTGCAATGCCAAATATATGGTCATAAGCTTCTATATGGACACACCGAATGGGCTCAGAAGGGAAAGCGCACCTATGGCTTTTGCTGGACAGATTTCAGAATGGTTCTTAGGTGCCATGTCACATTTGCTGAGCCCCTTATGTTCCCTATCAGTATAAAACCCCAAAAGTTACTCCGTCAAGACATTCTCCTAGGGGTAGAGTGACTGGCTTGATTTGACAGGGGTTTCAGTTGAGTCTGAAATGAAAAATTATATTATATTTCAAATAATTGTAGTTGAAGCTTCAAATGTCTAATTTTTACAAGTGGTAATAGGAGAAAAAACACTCAAAAAGGACCACATACTTTTTCCCAAGTAGACATTACTCCCTATGTGATCATAAACTGCTGTCTTGGCACACTACAGAGTTTAGAACAGAAAATGCACCATGTATGATAATTTATACAGCACTAGCTGACAACTGCAGAGGCTCTGAGGTGAAGTTAAAAAAAGACACCCCCCCCAAAAAAAAAAAAAAAGAAAGTGATCACCATTTTAGAAACCACCAGCTTTACAGAATTTAGCAAGAGGTGTAGCAAGCACTTTTACCCCATAGGTGTTTTGCAAAAATTAATAGGTTTATTGTTCTCCTTAAGAGAAACAATATAAGAGTCTTTTAGTTATGATACCTTTTAATCGTTAATGAGAGCAATAAACCTGCTTCATACTGGCTAACATAATACACACTTTTTTTTCTTTTGCAAAAATGATAGCATAGCAGATGCGGTAAAATGAAAAATGCAGTTCTTTCACAGATATATAATTTCAGGACCCAATATTTTGTGTCCAATGTGTGTCAGGTGTGAAAATTAAGCCCTCTTATCATTATGCTGTGCTTCCTGGTTTTAGAAACACCCTTTATATCACCCAATTCTTTTGCCTGAATGTATATGAGGGCTCAGGAGTAAAAGAAAACCATGCACATTTTAAGGCTCAATGTGTTGATTTACACCTCTTGTACTGACGATAGGGCGAAATAATAATAGGGAGAACCCCTTGGGAAGAGATTCCATTTTGGAAACTCTGCCCCTCAAGGTATTAAGGGGTGGAGTGAGCATTTTGACACCACTGGTATTTTGCAGAAATTAATGGATCTTGCAGTAGACATGAAAATTGCTATTTTTACACAGATATGGCAATTCAGTGATCAATATGTTATGCCCAGCTGGTGCCATCAGAGACTCAAACAACAGCTCTTGCATTGAGGTGAGGAAATACGATAAATCTGGGCTTAAAGAGGTTGTCCGGGCTTTTAATATTGATGATCTGTCCTCAGGATAGGTCATCAATATCAGATCTTAAAATTTTTAAATTTTTTCCCCTTTTTATTGTTGTCCCACTATGGGACTTCAACTGTGGACACTCTAATCACGGTGCAATAGCCGCTGTCTAAAGACTACGTGTGCTGCACACTAGCCGGAGTGTAGAAAATATATGTTTTTTCTCTCAGTGTTATATCCTACAGTGCAGTGAAAAATTGAGTGGATTGCGGTGCAATAGCCGCAGTCTAAAGACTACGCTTTTCCTCTCAGTCATATATACTACAGTGCAGTGCAAAATTCTGTCGTGCGCTGCACACTAGCTGGAGTGTAGAAAATATATGTTTTTTTTCTCTCAGTTATATATCCTACAGTGCAGTGAAAAATTGAGTGGTTTGCAGTGCAATACTCGCCATCTAAAGACTACGTTTTTCCTCTCAGTCATATATACTACAGTGCAGTTACAGTACAGTACAAAATTGTGTTGTGTGCTGCACATTAGCCGGAGTGTAGAAAATATACGTTTTTTCTCTCAGTTATATATCCTACAGTGCAGTGTAAAACTGAGTGGTTTGCGGTGCAATAGCCGCCGTCTAAAGACTACGTTTTTCCTCTTAGTCATATATACTACAGTGCAGTGCAAAATTCTGTCGTGTGCTGCACACTAGCCGGAGTGTAGAAAATATACGTTTTTTTTCTCTCAGTTATATATCCTACAGAGCAGTGAAAAATTGAGTGGTTTGCGGTGCAATAGCTGCCGTCTAAAGACTACGTTTTTCCTCTTAGTCATATATACTACAGTGCAGTGCAAAATTCTGTCGTGTGCAGCATACTATCCGGAGTGTAGAAAATATACGTTTTTTCTCTCAGTTATATATCCTACAGTGCAGTGAAAAATTCTGTCGTGTGCTGCACACTAGCTGGAGTCTAGAAAATATAAATTTTTTCTTTCAGTTATATATCCTACAGTGCAGTGAAAAATTGAGTGGTTTGCGGTACAATAGCCGCCATTTAAAGACTACGTTTGTTTCTCTCAGTTATATGTACTACAGTCCAGGGAAAAATTGAGTGGTTTGCAGTAAAATAGCCGCCATTTAAAGACTACGCTTTTTTTCTCTCATTTATATATACTACAGTCCAGTGAACAATTCTGTAGTGTGCTGTACAGCAGCGTCAGTCTATAAAATACGTATTTTATCTCAGTTATATGTACTACAGTCCAGTGAAAAATTGAGTGGTTTGCAGTACAATAGTCGCCATTTAAAGACTACGTATTTTCTCTCAGTTATATGTACTACAGTCCAGTGAAAAATGGAGTGGTTTGCGGTAAAATAGCCGCCGTTTAAAGACTACGTTTTTTTCTCTCATTTATATATACTACAGTCCAGTGAACAATTCTGTAGTGTGCTGTACAGCAGCGTCAGTCTATAAAATACGTATTTTATCTCAGTTATATGTACTACAGTCCAGTGAAAAACTGAGTAGTTTGCGGTACTATAGCCGCCATTTAAAGACTACGTTTTTTTCTCAGTTATATGTACTACATTCCAGTGAAAAACTGAGTGGTTTGCGTTAAATTAGCCGAAGTCTAAAGACTATGTTTTTTCTCTCAGTTATATATACTAAAGTGCAGTGAACAATTCTCTCGTGTGCGGTATAGTAGCTGCACTCTAGTGTTGACACCAACAAGTGACCAAGTTAGTTGAGGTAGCAGTTGAGCCACCCAAAAATTTACCTTGACACAGCATGGCGGTGAACCCAGAGTGACCAAGTTACACTGAGGTAGCAGGTGAAGCACATAAAATTTTACCCTGACACAGCATGGCGGTGAACCCAGAGTGACCAAGTTACACTCAGGTAGCAGGTGAAGAACATAAAATTTTAGCCTGACAAAGCATGGCGGTGAACCCAGAGTGACCAAGTTACACTGAGGTAGCAGGTGAAGCACATAAAATTTTACCCTGACACAGCATGGCGGTGAACTCAGAGTGACCAAGTTACACTGAGTTAGCAGGTGAAGCACATAAAATTTTACCCTGACACAGCATGGCGGTGAACTCAGAGTGACCAAGTTACACTGAGGTAGCAGGTAAATCACATAAAATTTTACACTGGCACAGCATGGCGGTGAACCCAGAGTGACCAAGTTACTTGAGGTAGCCGCTGAACCACCCAAAATTTTACCCTGACACAGCATGGCGGTGACACCACCAATGCGTTGGTCAGACTGAGATTGCAGTCAAATGGCTGTAGGTGAGCCTCCCAAATATTTGTTTTGGAGTATCTGTAGTTGACCCTCCTGTAAAATTGTTTTTGAGTGTCTGTAGTTGACGCTCCTAAAAAATTTATTGGAGAGAGGGCTTGTAGGTGGCCCTCCGTAAACATTGTTTGGCCCTCAGAAAAATTGCCAGTTGGCTCAGCATTTGTGTGCGAAGTGGAGGAGGAGGAGACGAGAGGATACATAAAGAATCTTCATGTTAAACTGCTTTCCCCCAGTGGAGATTTGCATTCCGGTGAAATCCAGGCTTTATTCATTTCAATAATCATCAGCCTGTCAGCGCTGACAGTTGACAGGCGTGTGCGCTTATCAGTGATGATGCCACCAGCTGCACTGAAGACCCGCTCTGACAACACGCTAGTGGCAGGGCAGGCCAGCACCTCCAAGGCGTACAGCACCAGTTCAGGCCACGTGTCCAGCTTTGCAACCCAGTAGTTGTATGGAGCAGAGTGATCACGCAGGACATTGGTATGGTCAGCTAGGTACTCCCTCACCATCTTTCTGAACAGCTCCCCCCTACTCTGCCTAGACTGGGGACGGGTGACATAGTCTTGCTGGGGTGACATAAAACTGGCAAAGGCCTTGGAGAGTGTTTCCCTGCCAGTGCTTGACAAGCTGCCTGCTCCCCTCCTCTCACCCGCTAGTTGGCCCACAGAACTACGTCCTCTGCTGCTAGCGGTGTCAGATGGGAAGGATAGTTTCAGCTTGTGCACCAGGGCCTGTTGATATTGATTCACTCTCATACTCCTTTCCTCTACAGGAATGAGAGTGGAAAAGTTCTGCTTGTACCGGGGGTCCAGGAGGGTGAACACCCAGTAATCGGTGTTGTCAAAAATGCTTCTAACGCGAGGGTCATGGGAAAGGCAGCCTAACTTGAACAACAGATAAGAAGGAATGAGCATAGGTACCCTCTTCAGTCTCGCCAACAGTCTCCTCCTCTTCCTCCTCATTCTCCTCCTCCAATGCGCGCTGAGAAACAGACCTGAGGGTGGTCTGGCTATCAAGCAACGTATCTTCTTCCCCATATCCTGTGACAAGAGCAAAGCCTCTGACTTCATGCTGAGCTGTGACTTTTTCAGCAGACAAAGCAGCTGGATGGCGACGCTGATAATGGCGGCATCGCCGCTGACCATCTGTGTTGACTCCTCAAAGTGGCTTAACACCTGACAGATATCAGACATCCACGTCCACTCCTCATTGTAGACTTGAGGAAGCTGACTAACCTGACTACCAGTTCTCGTGGAAGTTGTCATCTCGCAGTCTACAATGGCTCTGCGCTTCTGGTAAACCCTGGCTAACATGTGTGGAATTCCATTGTGTGGGCACGTACGACACAGATGTGTCGCACCTTGGTTAGCAAATCAGACAAATTGGGGTAGGTCTTGAGGAACCGCTGAACCACATTATTGAACACATGGGCTAGGCAGGTTTTATATGCAGTGTTTATATGGGTTGCTGTTACTTTGGGAAATAGTATTGGTATATAATGGCACATGTGTGAGTGTGCTGAGTTGCAGAGCCGCCACCAGGTTACGCCCGTTGTCACACACAACCATGCCTGGTTTTCGTTTCAGCGGCACCAGCCAAAGATCGGTCTGCACCGTGATGCCCTGTAACAGCTCTTGGGCAGTGTGCCTCTTGTCACCTAAGCTCAGCAGTTTCAGCACCGCCAGTTGGCGCTTACCCACGGCAGTGCTGCTGCGCCTAGAGCTACCGACTGAAGGCGCCGTGCTCACAGATTGTATTTGAGCGGTGGAGGAGGAGGAGAGGTTGGAGGAAGAGGTAATAATAAGTCTGAGAAACCGTGACCGAGGTAGGCCCCCGCAATCCTCGGTGTTGGCAGTACATGAGCGGCCCCAGGGTCAGACTAGGTCCCAGCCTCCACCAAGTTAACCCAATGTGCCGTCAGGGAGATATAGTGTCCCTGCCTGCCGGCACTTGTCCACATGTCCGTGGTTAGGTGGACCTTCTCAGTAACCACGTTGGTCAGGGCATGGATGATGTTCTCTGACACATGCCGGTGTAGGGCTGGGACAGCACATCGTGAAAAATAGTGGCGGCCCGGGGACCAAGTACCGAGGGACAGCCAACGCCATCACTTTGTGGAAAGCCTCGGTCTATACCAGTCTATAGCGCAGCATCTCCAGGATCAGCAGTTTGAAAATGTGGACGTTTAGGGCTTGTGCATGTGGGTGGGTGGAATTGTATTTGCGTTTGAGCTTGCGCTCAAATGTCTGATGCAAAGACAGCTGAACGCTGCGCTGGGACACATTGGTGTAGGGTGTGGAGGATCGTGGAGGTGAAGGGGGTGAGGTGAAGAGGTGAAGAGGTGAACGGCCTTGGTTCCATTGAGTCGTGTGTTTAGCACTCATATGCCTGCACATGCTGGTAGTGGTTAGGCTGGTAGTGGTGGCTCCCCTGCTGATCCTGGTGTGGCACAGGTTGCACACCACAGTCCGTCGGTCATCCTCACTTTCTTTAAAGAACCTCCAGACTTGTGAACATCTAGGCCTCGGCACGGGAGCTTCACTCCGTGAAACAGTTGCTGATCTACTTGCTCTGGCCCTGCTTCTCCCTCTGGCCACCCCACTGCCTCTTCCAACCTGTTCTGGTGCTGCACTTATCTCCCCCTCAGAAGCACTGTCTTGACTAGACTTACCAACCCAGCTCGGGTCAGGCACCTCAACATCCACCTGCTCCTCCTCCGATTCCTCACTCTGCTCCCCCCTGGGACTTACTGCCCTGACAACAACGTCAATGTCTGACAACCGTGTCTCATCATCATCATCCGACACCTCTTGACGCACTTGCACTAAGTCTACACTCTCATCACCCACAGACTGCGAAAGTTCTAAATTTTGGGCATCGGGACAGAGCAACTGCTCAGGTTGCTGTTGAGCAGTGGTTTGTGTCTCTATGTAGGGTCCTGAAAAGAGTTCCTGTGAGTATGCCGTATCTGAATCCATATTTTCCATGTGGGGGGGAAAGCTGGGGGGAAGGAGGTTGAGCTGGAGGAGCCAGAGGTCTACTCCCTTGGCTAGCGTGGGTGGACTGTGTGGAAGACTGGGTGGTGGATAAATTACTGGACATATTATCCGCTATCCACGTCATCACCTGTTTGCACTGTTGTGGTTTCAATAATGCTGTACCACGTGACCCTGTAAGTTGCGAGATGAAGCTAGGGAGCGAACTTCTGCAGCGTTCCACTGTTCCCTCATCAGCAGGTACTGTGTCACCTTGCCCAGGACCACGGCCTCTGCCCCCCCTACATCACTTGGACGCCCTCGTCCTCGATCCTTAGCCCTTGGGTTCAACATTTTGTGTATTCACTAAACTGTAGAATTAATATCTGAGGCCAAAAATGTATTCTCTAGACTGTGGCTAGTGTACCACACACCACAGAATTTTTCACTGGACTGTATTAAATGTATCTGAGAGAAAAAACGTATTCTCTAGACTGTGGCTAGTGTACTGCACACCACACAATTTTTCACTGCACTGTAGGATATATGAATGAGAGAAAAAATGTATATTTTCTAGACTCCGGCTAGTGTACCTCACACCACACAATTGTTCACTGGACTGTAGTATATATAAGTGATAAAAAAAACATTTTTTCTAGACTGCGGCTACTGTACCACACACCACAGAATTGTTCACTGGACTGTAGTCACCGCCATGCTGTGTCAGGTTAAATTTTTGGGTGGTTCAGCTGCTATCTTAGTCTAACCAAGCCACTCTGCGGTTCACCGCCAAGCTGTATACTGCAATCTCAGTCTTAACAAGTCATCCTGGGGTTCACCCCCATGCTGTAAACTGCAATCTCAGTCAAACTTTGTAATTTAGGGGTTCACCACCAAGGTGTGCTAGACTACAATTTTAGTGGGTTCACCTGCAATCTCAGTCACAGACTGTAATTCAGGGGTGCACCACCATGCTTTTTTAAACCATTTGTTTCTGGGGGTCACCTCCAGGCTCTCACCCACAATTTTTTGGAGGCTCACCACTGCACTGTCAGCCAAAATCGTCTTCAGGGTCACCGGCGGCCTCTCCAACAACAACTTCAAGGACAGTTACTACCAGGCCCTGGCACACAAAAAGGCTCTGCACCCACCCACGTGTGGAGACTAATAGGGGGTTGCAGTGTGCGTCTTAGCCCGGCTGGAATTAGGAAAGCTGGGCACTGTGCTTGGAGGTCTGCCGTGGACAGGGTGGGTGGTGGGTGCGTGTTTGCCCATCTGGGATGGGGAGAGCTGGGCACTGTGCTGGGAGAACTTTGTGTATGCTGTGGACTACTGGGTGGGTGCGGAGAGGGAGACGCTTATGCCTGCATCCTGGGGCGGGGGATAGGACAGCAGTGCCAGCATGGGCAGTAGTGTCACCCGCAGGCGGTGATGGACCTTCGTTGCACCTAGTTGGATGCTTTACTAACATGTGATGGGCATGTGCCTTGCCCCATCTTGGTCTGGGTTTAGCACAATTGTCTTGAGGGTCACCACCAGGCTGTTGCCCATAATTTGGCATAATGGTACGATTAGGCAGCCTCAGAGGCATCCATGCATGCTGCCCCTGCTGTTTCCTGTCCATTTCCGTGGTGTTTCCATCATTTTCTGAGGTTTCCAGGTTTTCACGCAACCTTCCCTATGCAGAGCTTTGGTCCCCTGCAAAAAATGCTCGAGTCTCCCATTGACTTCAATGGGATTCGTTATTCGAAACGAGCACCCGAGCATCCGAAAAATTCGACTCAAATAACGAACACCCGAGCATTTTAGTGCTCGCTCATCTCTAGTTGTAACGGTCATCATTACACTGACTGGCTGCTACACTGACTGGCAGCTGAGGCTTATTGGCCACCTTAACAGGCAAGCCACAAGGCCACCTATGTAGCGTCATCTAAGGGGTTAAATTGACAGTGTCAGAGCTTTCCCTGATGTCGGCAGTTATAGCAGAGGCCTGCCGTCAGTATCAGTCAGACCCCTGTCCTCAGTGAGTGGGTACAACTCCTGTGCCTGCCAGATCCTTGCGCAACAATAGTACGACATGGGTACTTAACTTCCTTCCAGCTTTGCTGTACATACTGTATATGGCGAGTGTCTGGAAGGGGCAAACAGGCAGCCTAAGGGTATGGCCAATTGTTTAAGTTTAGAGCCAAAATCAGGATTGGATCATAAAAAAATACAATGTATAAATAACAGATAAAAATGCTCCTCTTTTTTAAATTCACTCCTGGTATTGGTTTCCAAAACTGCATTAAGAAACCTGAATGTGTGGCCATACCATAATTATGTGTCAAATGTATCACAGTGGCTCACAATGAATGATACATTTAGTGCAGGGCTATACTCTTTTGTTTAACTTTATACCAGTATTAGTTGGCTTACTTTGCAACATAATTTTTTGTGAGAGTTTTGGTGCCAAATTTTTGCAAAATTTGTATCCCTTTGCCACAAAACCACACCCCTTTCCACAATGCTACGCTCTCCCTAGTAATTAAGGCACAGTGGATTATAACTTTTGCTTGATAAATATTTCTAAAATTAAATGTGCCAAATTGTGCCAATTGTGCCAAAAAGGCACCAAAATATCAAAATTCAGGTGCATCCACAAAAGTAAATGTAGGTCTCTGTATGAAGGAAGTGCAGTACCTCAGTACAGGGAGTATCTGTAAATGGTTTGTTCTTTATGTAATGTTATTCTGTGATATGCATTGTACCCAACATAGCTAAGCCAGGGTTTACTAATCATGGTACAGACCTCTTAGGAGCTCTTGAATGTTCTAGTCAGTCTGAGGGAGATAGCAAGGGAGATGGAGCAGTCACCATGTGCTCTTCTCCCCTGGACCCAGGTTCATCTTCAAAAATCTCTGTGACTTGCTTCAAGGTCTACAAGGACAGAAGGAGAGAAAGTGAAGAGATTATAGAAACTGCATGGCCAAGTGAGGAGTCAGTCATCAAGGTACCTGGTACTTCAGCTATCCGAGACTTTGCTGCCATGACTATATTCAGAGCTAGGGATGAGCAAAGTGAGCTTCAGAATCTAAATCCAAAGTCGACTCGTTCAAAACTTTGTTTTAATGTTGTATCGAGATTTGTCTCTGTACAGTAAAATGTTTGGGCTCTGGCAAGGCAAATTCTCACAGGACTTTGGTGAATAACTTCAGGATTTGATTTTTCAACTTGAAAACCATATTAAAAAATGGTTATGAAGTCGGCTTCGTTACGGAGGTACTGACTTCGTATACCTGTTTTCAAGTTTAATAATCAAATGCCAAAGTTATTCACTGAAGTTTCGCAAGCCTTCGATGATAACTCATTTATCCTCGCCGGAGCCCATACATTTTAATGCTGTATGGAGTAGGATCTCTGTATAGTATTAAAACAAAGCTTTGAGCGTAGTGACTTTGGATCTAGGATCCAAAGCTGGCTTTGCTCATCCCTACTCAGACCCACTACCACTGCCATCCTCTGCTCCGGCTTCTCAAAGGCTTGCTGCAGAGGATGAAATAAATACTGGATAGCACCTATGGCAGGATTAGTATCTCTCTCAGATATGAAAACAACAAGCAAATACATAATCTCAGTTTTTGATTAACAGAATAATGACAAAAGCACTTCAAAATTTCAGAGAACGTTGAGCTTTTTCCTCAAAAACAAAAGGCCAGATCCATATTGCCAGCATGTATTTTAGACAGGACAAGGTGAATCAGAACAGTGTTAAATATTGCAAACAAGTCCTCAAGGTAGGTTCTAGACCTGAATTGCAAATTTATATAGGTCAAATTTATTTATGACTGGAGATATCTGCTGATAAAATATTAAACTTTTTTATTTATATTCTGGGCCGTTAAAACAGCAATATAAGTAACTGACTTATTTGTTAAAGATTCCTCATGTATGGCTAGAAAATCTCTCTCTCTCTCTCTATTTATTTCATATTTACATATCATATGTAGGGATGAGTGAATCTGTACTATACTGTTCAGGTTCACACCGATCATTAAGGTGTCTGGGCACCCGAACACGGACATTGGCGCAAAAGTCTGTGTTCGATGTTCAGATTTTAAATAAAGCTTGTTGAAAGGCTGTAGCACAGACAATCTACAAGCTTTTAAGCTGTGGGCACTTGGAAGCCATCACAGTTGTGCCTAGTATTGGCATGGCTGTGATTGGCCAGCGCACCATGACACCCTGCATTCATAAATCACGGATCACGTGTTGCGCTGCCAATCTGTTCTGACTAGTGTAAAGACAGGAAGCTGCTGCAGTGTTAGGCTTTTATTGTTTTTAATAACTCTGTGGGTGACCTATAGGCATTTATGTGGGTGCACACAATACCTTTGCACCAGTGACACAGAAATACAATACTTAATCGGACTGTTAATTCTATTGCTGACCTAAAGCCATTTTTGGGATTCAAAACCCAGCATTTTCATCTGTCTTATTGTTATAGGATATTTAATCAGTCTGTTAATTGCATTGGTGACATAACACCTTTTTGGGAGGGAGATACACCTCATCTGCATCCATGACACGGAAATACAATGCTTATTCAGTTTGTTAATTGTGTCTGTGACATAAAGCAATTTTGTGGGTTCAAAACACCACTTTTCCATCCATGTAACTGTTATAGGAGATTTAATCAGTCTGTTGTGTTGGTGACATAAAGCAATTTGGAGGTTCAGAACACCACATTTTCATCCATCTTATTGTAATAGGAGATTTAATCAGTCTGTTAATTGTGGCGGTGACATAAAGCAATTTTAGGGGTTCAAAACACCACATTTTAATCCATCTAGCTGTTATAGATTTAATCAGTCTGTTAATTGGGTCGGTGACATAAAGCAGAACAGAACAGGTTCAGAACACAGCATTTTCATCCGTCTTACTGTTATAGGAGATTTAATCAGTTTGTTAAAAAAAATGAGGAGAGCATCAAATAGAGGATGTGGTCGTGGTTGTGGTGCTGCTGGTATTGGTGGTGGTGAAGCTCCTGCTGTAGGGAGAGCATGTTGTCGATCTGTGCAAGCCACATGTCCAAATGAGTATTGTAGACAGGCAGTGTTGTTACGGTTTCAGATACAGAGGCACAACATAGGGTAATACTGTATGGGATTAGTTGAGAAAGGTCAAGATGGAGAGGTCACCTTGTGTGGTTGTGCTAACCATAGGCACAACACTAGAGTAGGCTTAATCGAGTGTCCACTGGAGATCCAGTAAATGGTGATGGTTCTGCAGCCAAGATCTGGAGATTCTTCTTAAAGGAGATGCCTGATGTCCCCAAGAAGATAACGTATTTTTGGAAAAGTGTTTTTTCTCCCACGGCACGATCACAAGTAGATTCCTTTATACGACTGAAGTCCTTTATTGCAGTGAAAACAACGTGTTTCAGGGATACAATCCCCTTCATCAGGTTATACTGCACTTAACATATACATAGACAGCTAGCCTGTAAATACATACAGACAGATCCCAAAAAAACGCCAAAGGTTGGGGGCCTGGGGAGTATGAAATGGTCCTCATGTGATAACATGTGACAAGCAAATCAATTTATTATAAAATATTTCAAAAACAGAGCTACACCCGATGTATCGGGGTGATTGCTCTGTTGCCAGCGGGTCACATGACCAGGCAACAGGACTCAGGGGGCAGATGCTGGAAGGAACGCCCCGGGCCACGTGAGGAAGGTAGCGTCCTGCTGCCTGGGAAACCAGGCGTTCTCGGAGGATGTGAGAGGGAGCCGGCAGTACCAGAGGACGCGCTGTTAGCGCGAGCACGTGGCCGATATTTTGGGGAAACGGGGGAGGACATGAAAGAAAGATAATTAGTATGATATAAAACAGGAGATGTGACGAAAATGATAAATAAATACATAAAAATGAACAATTGGATATAAGAATATGATAATAACACATGGTAAATGGTATGATATTAGATGCATAAATGAATAATTGAAACTGAAAAAATGAAAAAATTAATACATAAATAAAAATATGAACAATGAATTCGTAAAGACTGAGTACATGGATGTGAAAAGTATGGTGGATGATAATTAAAATATGTGGAAGGATCTCATAAGAACAAAATGTTGATAAGGTGGTGTAAAATGAGCGAGGGGGATAGGATATAACATCATTTGCACATTATCAATGATCAAAGGATTTTTTAAAAATGAAAAACAATGCCATAAAAAAAATTGTGCAAAAACCTCTGGGTCCATAAAAATGGCGAAAATACATACATGCATAAGGTGAAGAAAATACATAAATAGATAAAAATATTATGAAAATGTTATAATATAAAAAATACATATAAAATAAATTATAATATATTGCATGAAACGGCCAACAGAAAGAGTTCTTAAAGGTTAATTTCAAAGGCTTCATTGAGGCCATAAGGGCTCAGACAATTCAGTTTATAAATCCAATACATTTCCCGTCTTTTTATTGTCTGAAGGGAATTGCAGCAGTTGTGATTAATCTGCACGATAGGTATAATAGTGAAGCCAGTAAAATGGCCCTGATGGTGTTTTGTGGCGTGTCTAGAGACGATATGTAGCAGGTATTTCTTTTTCACATTAGATCGATGCTTATTCAGCCTATTTCGTAGCCTCTGAATAGTGCGCCCCACATATTGTAGGCCGCATGGGCACTCTAAAAGGGAAATAACATTCTTGGATCCACAATCCAGATGTTCTCTGATTGTAAAATCCTCCCTATTGTGCCGACTGGAGAAGAACGTGGATACACGAATGGTCCGACAGCATAGGCATTTGGGTTGGTTGCAGCAAAAGCTTCCAGGAGATTGAAGACTAGGGGCTTACGGGCAACTCGTGATGGCCTGTGGGTGGGGTCGCAGCTTACTGGGAGCTAACAGGTTTTTTAGGGTTTTGGCTCTCCTAAAGACGAGAGGTAGACAGATGGGTAATTTCTTTCCTATTATGGGGTCACATTTGAGAATGTTCCAATGTTTTAGAAGGATGCCCCTGATCGCGTTATGGTTGCCACTAATAACATCAAGTTTTGGCTCAAAGACTCCACCCCCAAAGACCTCATCCCTAGTTATACCCCATTATCTACAACCCATGGTACAAAACATCTAAACGTTCCTCCTAGTACTCCAGGCAACAACCACAGACGACCACTCATCTCACACGCACCTAATCATAAACCCAATAGAAGTGTTACATTCATCAACAGTAATAAACATAACAATAAGAACATTCATCCTCAGAAATCACGCCCCAAACATACCCAGGTAGCTTCATCCAATAGGTCTATCGTCATATCTCACTACACACCCAGTAGCAATCATCAAAATGTGATCTCAAAACCTACTTCACCTGAACCCCTATTTTTTTACACCCAAGACTGACACCATTTCCCCTG
Organism: Rhinella marina; assembly: GCA_900303285.1. Classification (NCBI taxonomy): domain Eukaryota; kingdom Metazoa; phylum Chordata; class Amphibia; order Anura; family Bufonidae; genus Rhinella; species Rhinella marina. The sequence continues at coordinate 11,906 of ONZH01022166.1, read as the reverse complement.
GATCCACTTACAGAGATTATAATATTTTAGGACATACCGCAATCAGCACCACAGATTTATTTCATCCAGATATCCTTTCTGCCTGCGCTCCACTCAATCTCCCCCCTACCTCTTTTCCATCTACTGTATCACCAACATGTCAAGCTGAGTCTGGGCCACCTTCTCAACAATCTCCATTTTCCTCACCATCCACCCCAATAGATTTGGAGTTAGACTCATTGATTACGTTGCATGCCACGTCCCCCTCCAGATCACCTAACAATTCCATAGATTCCATTAACCATGTCAATACTACCAACAAATCAGAAATTCTTGACATGACCGTCCCCCAATGTTGGCCCATCCAACGCTCATCTGCCTCTTCTTTTTTATCACTACCTCCAACCCTACCCCTTTTGCAGCATATCTAATTTTAAAAAGTCCCAACACGGTTACTTTAACCAATTTTTTTCACCTGGTAGGGAAAAAACCAACAAAACTAAAAAGTGCCAAAGGGGATGTAGAGGGGGTAAAAGCAAAAAGGAAAATCTAAAACCTCAGGAATCATCGGCACGGGAGATTAAGATCTTTAACTTATCTTGATATATATAATGTGGAAGAATACGCTCTGCTCTCCAAGGGCCTATCTATTTGCCCTTCAACCAATATTAAAGGCTTTGACCTGTATTTGGACCTCCACAATTTCATTAGAAAACTTACCCTAAAAAGGCATTTTTGTATTACAGAAAATTTGGGTAAAACTAAAACGAATCCCCCTCCTGAGCCTCCCTCAGGTTGCGATGAATCTAACTACATCTCGACCGGACTCAAACCTTCATCCAGTTTTTATCCTACTCACCATAAGGGAAACTTCATAGATACATTTTATAACTTAGTAATGGAATAGTTCCGCACGATCCACCAGAAACCTATAACCAACCATAATTTAAACCCCAGGGAAAGGTCTGCAATAAAACGCCTACAAGAAAATACTGACATTATTATTATTCGTAGTGCCGACAAAGGTGGAGGTATCATCATACAGGATAGAGCAGACTATATTAAAGAGGCTTTGTATATCCTTTCAGATGAGTTATTATAGTCCACTTAAGCAAGACCCCACAAAAGAATATAAAGCAACATTAAATGCCCTCATCGAATCTGCTACACATGTTCTAAATAAAAAGGAACAGGAATACATTCTCATCCCGGATCCCGTTGTTGCCACTTTCTACCATTTACCCAAGATTCATAAAAACAAAGAATCCACCAGGCCGGCCTATCATCTCAGGCATCTCGTCACGTACATGTAATTTATCGCATTATGTTGATGTTCTGTTACAGAAATATGTTGTGTCATTACCCTCCTACCTTAGGGACTCCACACCCCTAATTCAATTACTCAAAGAAATAGAATGGAGGGGGACCTCTTTTTGGTAACTGTAGACGTAGCCGCCCTCTACTCAAATATTGAGTACAATTTGAGTATTAAATGTACCAACCAGTTCCTCAGTAACGACCCACTTCTGCCAGAAGATCAGACGCTATTTATCTTTAAGTCCATAGAATTTATCATTACTCACAATGTGTTTTCCTTTGAAAGCACACTATACTTACAAACACGTGGGACCGCGCCCAGCTTCGCAAATCTTTTTATGAGGGCTTTCGAGGAACACTTCATTTACCAATCGCATTTTTGGTCCAAGAACATCATTTTGTACAAACGTTATATTGATGACCTGACACTAATCTGGTCGGGGAGATAATTTTATTAATTGTCTCAATAGTTCAGACTGGGGTATAACACTGACAGGTACGTACCATCCATCCAGAGTCGAATATTTGGACCTAGAACTGACCAGTGAGAACAACAAAATAGAAACACGCACTTATTTTAACCCCTTAAGGACCAGGCCATTTTTAGCAACTCTGACATGTCTCACATTATGTGGTGATAACTTTAAAATGCTTTTACTTATCCAGGCCATTCTGAGATTTTTTTTTCCGTCACATATTGTACTTCACGACAGTCAAAATATTTCATTTTTATTTATAACAAAATACCAAAAATTTAGAAAATTTTGCAAATTTCCAAATTTTAATTTCTCTACTTTTAAAATAAATAGTAATACCTCCAAAATAGTTATTACTTTACATTCCCCATATGTCAATATCAGGTTTGGATCATTTTGAAAATGACATTTTATTTTTTTGGGACATTAGGAGGCTTAGAAGTTAACAATCAAATCTTGAAATTTTTCACAAAATTTCCAAAACCCACTTTTTAAGGACCAGTTCAGGTCTGAAGTCACTTTGTGAGGCTTACATAATAGAAACCACCCAAAAATGACCCCATTTTAGAAACTACACCCCTCAAGGTATTCAAAACTGATTTTACAAACTTTGTTAACCCTTTAGGTGTTCCACAAGAATTAAAGGAAAATGTAGACAAAATTTCTGAATTTCACTTTTTTGGCAGATTTTCCATATAAATCAATTTTTTTTCCGGTAATAAAGCAAGGGTTAACTGCCAAACAAAACTCAATATTTATTACCCCGATTCTGTAGTTTACAGAAATGCCCCATTTGTGATCGTAAACTGCTGTATGGGCACACGGCAGGGCGCAGAAGGAAAGGAATGCAATATGGTTTTTGGAGGGCAGATTTCACTGGAAAAATTTAAAGTTGTCATGTCACATTTGATGCACCCCTAGAGTAGAAACTCCAAAAAAGTGACCCCATTTTGGAAACCACAGGATAAGGTGGCAGTTTTTTTAGTACTATTTTAGGGTACATACAATTTTTGGTAGCTCTATATTACACTTTTAGTGAGGCAAGGTAACAATAAATACCTGTTTTGGCACTGTTTTATTTTTTGTTATTTACAATGTTCATCTGACAGGTTAGATCATGTGATATTTTTATAGAGCAGGTCGTTATGGACGCGGCAATGTCTAATATGTATACTTTTTTATTTATTTAAAGAGGCTCTGTCACCCTGTTCTAACCTATGTATATTAATACATAGGTTAATAGGGGCAGTTTTCCTATGAAGGCACATACCTGAATAGCAGAGTATAAAGCAGTGGTTGAGGAGAAATCCTTACTTTAAAAATTATGCTAATGAGCATTCGGAGCACCGGAGGGCGGGCTCTTTCCTTCCGAGCACTGGTTCTCCACCGCCCTCCCGGCTCCAAGGCTCGCCCCCTGCCTAAGTGCACGCCCCTCCGTTGAGTGATTGACAGCGCTAGAGCGTTCGGTCTAGCTCTGAAATCCCGCGCCTGCGCATTGTAATTGTGCCCGGTGCATGCGCAATAGCGCTTGCATTGCCGAACACTGCAAGCGCTTCCATTCATTTGTGCACGCGCCGTCACTTCCCTGAACCCGGAAGTATTTTCATCACCAACCACTTATCGGTCTGTTCTTCCATGCCCGCCCACAGCTGCTGCACAGTGTGGGGTTTTTCTCTCAAACATATGAGTTTCAGAACAGTCTGCTATAATTTCCCCCTGGCTGCGCTGAAGTTAGTGGTGCAGGTGACGTCATGAGGAGGCAGTAGAGAAAGTGGAGTAGAAGAAGGAGGCAACAGGAGGCAATGAGAAATGTCCTGCAATCCTCTGTGGCAGTAAAATATAGGCTAAAATGCTTTCCGCCTCGGGCCAAGCCACCACTATATTTACCCAGTGGGCAGTTAGGGAGATATAATGTCCCTGCCCATGCTTACTGGTCCACATATGGGTGGCTACATGGACCTTGCTACTGATCGCGTTGCAAAGCGCACACCTGATTTTTTTCCGCCACTTGTTTGTGCAGGAATGGCAGGCCTGGAAAAGTAGTGGCGGCTGGGAACCTCATACCTTGGGACAGACGCTGTCAGTAAGTTTTTAAAACTGTCCATCTCCACCAGATGGAATGGCAGTATTTCAAAGGCCAGAAATTTTGAAATGCTGGCATTCCAGGCCAGGGCTGGCTGGGGGAGTACTTCCTCTTTCTCTCCAGTGTTTGGGGGATGGCAGCTAAATGCTTCCATGGAACAGTGTAGATGCTTGGTGACACTGGTGGTGGTGTTGCTGTCACATCTTTACTTTGAGGGGTGCCAGCTGGCCCTGTCCCTCCAGAAGGGGAGGAAGAGGCCGAGACTGCAGCAGAAGAGGGAGCAGGAGGAGCCTTAGATCTTTTGTGGTTTTTCAAGTGTGTACTCCACTGCAGCTCATTCTGGACAGTTAGATACCTGGTTATGTAGGTGGTGCTCAGGTTTAGAACATTTATGCCTCACTTCAGGCTCTGACTGCACAGCGTGCAAACCACCTGTGTCTTGTCGTCAGCACATTGCCTGAAAAACTGCCACGCTAGGGAACCCCGTTGAGCTGGCTTTGGTGTGCTCTGTCCCGCAGCGCATTGGGCAGTAGCAGGCGTACTAGCTGGGGGCCTGCTGCTCTGCTTTTGCACCCTGCTCCCTCTTCAATGAAAATAAGCAAATAACTCCATATCAGCATGGCTTCATGAGGGATCGGTCATGTCAAACTAATTTAATCAGTTTCTATGAGGAGGTAAGTTCTAGACTGGACCGCAGAGAATCAATGAATGTCGTATATCTGGACTTCACCAAAGCATTTGACACTGTACCACTTAAAAGGTGAGTATATAAAATGAGAATGCTTGGACTGGGAGAAAATGTCTGTATGTGGGTAAGTAACTGGCTCATGGATAGAAAACAGAGGGTGGTTATTAACGGCAAATACTCAGATTGGGTCACTGTCACTAGTGGGGTACCACAGGGGTACGTATTGGGCCCTATTTTCTTCAATATATTTATTAATGATCTTGTAAAAGGCTTGCACAGTAAAATATCAATTTTTGCAGATGACACTAAACTGTGTAAAATAATTAACACAGAAGAAGACAGTACACTGCTACAGATTGACCTAGATAGATTGGAGGCTTGGGCAGAGAAGTGGCAGATGAGGTTTAACACTGACAAACGTAAGGTTATGCACATAGGAAGGAATAATGCAAGTCACCAGTACATACTAAATGGTAAAACACTGGGTAACACTGACTTGGAAAAGGACCTAGGAATTTTAGTGAACAACAAACTAAGCTGTAGAAACCAGTGTCAGACAGCTGCTGCCAAGGCCAATAAGATAATGGGTTGCATCAAAAGAGGCATAGATGCCCGTGATGAGAACATAGTCCTGCCACTCTACAAATCACTAGTCAGACCACACATGGAGTATTGTGTACAGTTCTGGGCTCCTGTGAACAAGGCAGACATAGCAGAGCTGGAGAGGGTTCAGAGGAGGGCAACTAAAGTAATAACTGGAATGGGTGGACTACAGTACCCAGAAAGATTATCAAAATTAGGGTGATTTACTTTAGAAAAAAGACGACTTAGGGGAGATCTAATAACTATGTATAAATATATCAGGGGTCAGTACAGAGATCTCTCCCATGATCTTTTTATCCCAAGGACTGACACCGTAAAGAGGGGACATCCCCTGCGCCTGGAGGAAAGAAGGTTTGTTCACAAACATAGAAGAGGATTCTTTATGGTAAGAGCAGTAAGACTATGGAACTCTCTGCCTGAGGAGATGGTGATGGTAAGTTCACTAAAAGAGTTTAAAAGGGGTCTGCATGTATTTCTGGAGGGCAATAATATTACAGGTTATAGTTACTAGAGAGGGGTTGTTGATCCAGGGAGTAATTCTGATTGCCTGATTGGGGTCGGGAAGGAATTTTTTCCCCAAAAGTGAGGAAAATTGGCTTCTACCTCACAGGGTTTTTTTTGCCTTCCTCTGGATCAACTTGTAGGATAACAGGCCGCACTGGATGGACAGATGTCTTTTTTCGGCCTTATAAACGATGTTACTATGTTACTATGTAAAAAAAAGGAAGGAAAACAAATTGTTGTTGTTCCTGTAATCTGTGTGCATGGGTTCCAGATCTGTTCCTCTGTCAGTGCTCTGTGTTTTCCGTCTTGCCTATTGTCACAGTGGACTATGTCATTTTCCTATTATTATATGTATATTGGGTTAATGTGCTTCTTTATTAGTCAGTGAGTGTTGTATTACATACTGGGGGACTTCACATCTCTCTGTTACCAGAGATAAGGTATGTTAATGACCTCTGGGACTCTCAGGAAATGTTAAGATTTGTGATATCTACACTTTACCGTGGTCTCAGTGCTCTGGCCATGCTTCAAAGCATTCACCAGGGGTTAGTTAGATCTTGGGGGTAGTGAACCCCCGACCCCTGCTAGTGATAGTACAGACAGGGGAGGGGGATGTGTTTTATGGATATATGAGAGACTGGGGGGAGTTGTAGTCAGTTGTTGGGAGATGTGAGAATAAGCTGAGGTGTTCTCTCCTCCTGGATTTGCTTAAAGGGGTTCTCCAAGTTAAATTTATTGATGACCTATCCTCAGGATAGGTCATCAATATCAGATCGGCGGGGGTCCGACCCTCGACACCCCCGCCAAACAGCTGTTTGAAGAGGAGGCGTGTGCCGTACCAGCGCTGCCTCCTCTTCATTGTTTACACGCTAGCCGTAACATGAGTAGCGGTGAGTAGGTGTAATTACACCTAACCGCCCCATTCATTTCAATGGGAAGGATCGCTTCCATAGACTTGTATGGGAACGAGCCTTCCCATTGAAATGAATGGGGCGGTTAGGTGTAATTACACCTACTCACCGCTACTCATGTTACGGCTAGCGTGTAAACAATGAAGAGGGCGTCAGCGCTGGGACCGCTCGCACCTCCTCTTCAAATAGCTGATCGGCGGGGGTGCTGGCTGTCGGACCCCCGACGATCTGATATTGATGACCTATCCTGAGGATAGGTCATCAATAAATTTAACTTGGAGAACCCCTTTAATATGGGACCGTGGAGTATCTGTAACTTCATCTGAGACTTCATGTGTGTTGCCCAATAAACTGCTCACTGATGACAACTCCTATTGCTCAGTGCCTATCTTCGTCAGTCAAAAGCCAATTTCGTGACACCTATAAAGCCCGTTTGCCTTGGATTCACCTGTATTCCGAATGGTTCTCAGTCATGTCTCTGGTGTTTTAACTAGTGTCTCTCGCATCAGAAGATCAGCTGCTAAGTACACTGGAACAATCCCAGGAGGTACGGTCTAGTCACTAACCTGCAGTGAAATCCACATCCTTATACAGGGGTTAAATGGTAAATACCAGCAAGGAACCAGAATAATGCCCTTAGAGTTTCGTCCAACGGAAAACCAGTTACTTGCAACAGTGTTTCCATAACCGTTGTCCGTATGTATGTCTGTAACACTCATCTCTAGTTATTATTAACAATAATAAAAAAAAAAAACATGTCCAAACTGGCACTGCCCAGCAAAACTACAGTTCTCCAAAAGGTTGAATAACGTGTTTACCAAAGCACAAGAGTTCTGACAAGTAAATATTAAATGTGTTTAACATTTATTTTAAGTACGATTTGAATTCAATAGAGATGAGCGAGTAGTGTTCGATCGAGCCGGTATTCGATCGAATACTACGCTATTCGGCATACTCGATTTCAATTGAGTATAACGGCGATGGCGCACTTAGAATTCGTTTCCCCTCCCACCTTCCCTGGCGCTCTTTTTCCACCAATCAACATGCAGGGGGGTATGACAGGCCCGCGGAGCACGCTGGCAGCGCGAAAACGGCGTCTACATGGATTGGCTGGAAAAACCATGTGACCTCGAATATTAAAAACTCAGCTCTTCCTGCTCGTTCGCATATGCTGCGTGAACTTAGTCAGGGACAGAGGCTGGAGAAGGGACAGATAGGTTTTAGCTGTTGGACAGGCAGGAGCGTGATTAAAAGCCCTTATCAGGGCTACTATAGTGCAGTACAGTGATAGCTTTACTACAATATACACTCTGCAGAGAACGGCTGCTGTATTCAGGGATAGCTGCTGGAGTAGGGACAGAGAGAGGCATTAGTGGTGTATTAGGTGCTCTGCTACATACAAAACTATATTTGGCACTACTGTTCTGCGTTCTATTTGGCTGCAAAACCCTGTTATATACCTAGTGTGTATATGCACCATCTGATCTGGCAGTATACGGCTGTGAATTTTTTTTTTTTTTAAATACAGTTTATTTGGCTCTAGTGTTCTGGGTTCTGTGTGCCTGCAATACCCTTTTTGTATACCAGGTGTAAATACCCACCGTCTGATCTGTTAGTACACGGCTGTGTACCTAGAAATATAAAAAAATAGGCCTTTTAATTGGCACCTGTACTGTGCGTTCTCTTGCAAAATAATTGTATATACGTGGTGTTAATACCCACCGTCTGTTCTGTTAGTACACGGCTGTGTACCTAGAAATATAAAAAAAATAGGCCTTTTCATTGGCACCTGTACTGTGCGTTCTCTTGCAAAATAATTTTATATACGTGGTGTTAATACCCACCGTCTGATCTGTTAGTACACGGCTGTGTACATAGAAATATAAAAAAATAGGCCTTTTCATTGGCACCTGTACTGTGCGTTCTCTTGCAAAATAATTTTATATATGTAGTGTTCATACACACCGTCTGATCTGTTAGTACACGGCTGTGTACCTAGAAATATAAAAAAAAAAAGCCTTTTCATTGGCACCTGTACTTTGCGTTCTCTTGCAAAATAATTGTATATACGTGGTGTTAATACACACCGTCTGATCTGTTAGTACACGGCTGTGTACCTAGAAATATTAAAAAAATAGGCCTTTTCATTGGCACCTGTACTGTGCGTTCTCTTGCAAAATAATTGTATATACGTGGTGTTAATACACACCGTCTGAACTGTTAGTACACAGCTGTGAAGGCAAAATATTGTAACAAAAAAAAAAAAAAAATGCGGAGGGGGGCTAGCGGAATCGGATGTGGACGAGGACGGGGGCGCGGAAATGCTGTTGGTGGCCTTGTTGAAGCCAGTGGGGATACAATGCGTGCTGGTGAGGGTCAGCCAGGATCCCACTCATCCAGAATCCCTGCCTTTATGGGACAGTTAAGCAGGGGGCGGGTTACACCGCTGTTGAGGCCTGAGCAGGTTGAACAGGTGGTGCAATGGATAGCCGATAGCGCTTCCACACAGTTGTCCACCAGCCAGTCATCCACACAGTCTCACTCTGACCCTCCTTCCTCCACACCTGGCCAACAGAGTCATCCCACCATTGACCCCTCCCAGGAGCTCTTTTCGGGTCCTTTTTCAGATGTGCCGGAAGAATCCCAGGAGCTAGCAGAGGAATTTGTTTGTAGTGATGCCCAACCACTTGAGTATTCGCCATCTCCTGCTGATGTGGACCCTGAACCAGCATCTGTTATCATGAGCGATGATGATGATGAGACGCAGTTGCCATCAAGGGAGGCTGTTGGAATGTCCAGTGGGCAGGAGGAGGAGCAGAGTGAGGAAGTGGAAGAGGAGGTGGTGGATGACGAAATGACCGACCCCACTTGGCCAGGGGTGATGTCCAGCGGGGAAAGCAGTGGAGAGGTGGTGGTCTGCGCAGCACCGAAAAAGGCAGCAAGAGGCAGAGGACAGTCCAGACAGAGAAGTGAGGCCACAGCCAGCAGGGCCGAAGCTGTTCCCGGCAGCGGGCAGTCGCGCGAAGCTCCCCCATCGAGGCCTCGTACTTCTGTGGTGTGGAGATTTTTTAATGTTTGTGCGGATGACAAACTGAGCGCGGTTTGCACACTCTGCCACTCAAAACTGAGTAGGGGCTCTGAGAAGAGCAATATGACCACCTCAGGCATGCGGCGTCACTTGGAAGTCAAGCACTGGGCTGAGTGGGAGAGAGCAAACGCAATACAACCTGCGCAAGGTCTTCCTGCCACTGCCTCTTCCCCTTTATTGTGTGCTGCCACTGCGGTCCAGACCTCCAGCCAGGACACCTCCACATCTGCCTCTGCCTCGGCTACTTTGGGGCCTTCTCCTTCAGCCTCCCCTTCCCCCGCATCTTCGCCTGCACCTTCACACTCCTCGTCCCATCAACTGTCCATCTCGCAGGCGTTCGACCGCAGGCGGAAGTACGCCTCGAGTCAACCCCAAGCCCAAGCCTTAAACTGCCACATCTCCAAACTGCTGGCCCTGGAGATGTTGCCGTTTAGGCTTGTGGAGACGCAGGCCTTCCGCGACCTGATGGCGGCTGCCGCACCTCGCTATTCCGTCCCCAGCCGCCACTACTTTTCCCGGAGTGCCGTCCCCGCCCTGCACCAGCACGTGTCGCGTAACATCAGGCGGGCCCTGAGGTACACAGTCAGCGCAAAGTTCCACTTGACCACCAACTCGTGGACAAGCGCTTGTGGCCAGGGACACTACATCTCTTTGACGGCACACTGGGTGAATGTAGTGGAAGCGGGGACGGGGTCGCAAACAGAGACGGCCTACCTACCACCCCCGCCCAAGATTGCCAGCATGGGTTCTGATAAACCCCCCCCTCCTCCTCCTCCTCCTCTGCCTTAACATCGCCCTCAGCCGCTAGCTGGAAGCGTTGCAGCACTGGCGCGGGGAGACGTCAGCAGGCGGTGCTTAAGCTCATCAGCTTGGGCGACAGGAAGCACAGCGCCCCAGAGGTGAGGGACGCCATATTGCAGCAGACGGAGATGTGGCTGTCGCTGCTGCAGCTAGGACCAGGCATGGTCGTGTGCGATAACGGCCGTAACCTGGTGGCGGCTCTGGAGCTTGCCGAACTCAATCACGTACCATGCCTGGCCCACGTTTTTAATCTGGTAGTCCAAAAATTTCTAAAGACTTACCCCAACCTGGCAGAGCTACTGGTGAAAGTGCGGCGCTTGTGCGCTCACTTTCGGAAGTCAACTGTAGCTGCTGCTAGCTTAAAAAAACTCCAGCAACGCCTCCATTTGCCTGAACATCGGCTGTTGTGCGACCTGCCGACTCGCTGGAATTCCACCTATTCCATGTTGGCCAGGGTGTGTGAGCAGCAGAGAGCATTGATGGAGTACCAGATTATGAATCCACGCGTGCCTCCAACTCAGCTCCCTCAGTTTGCCCAACCACGAGTGGCCATGGATGGCAGACATATGCGATGTACTGCGTATCTTTGAGGAGTCCACCAAGAAGGTCAGCAGTGAGGACGCTATAGTGAGCGTAACCATCCCGCTCCTATGCGTCCTTAAAGAATCGCTCATCGCAATAAGGGAGAACGCATTGCACGCAGAGGAGACGGGGGTAGGAGGAGACGCAACGGAGCTACACAGTCAGACCACACTTTTGTCTGCTTCACGGTGGCAGTTGCAGGAGGAGGAGGATGAGGAGGAGGAGGACGACGTGGAGGTGGCTGTGGAAGAGGAGGAGGATGCTGGCGGCGAGGGTAGCAGTCAGGCTGTGTGCGTCCCATTGGTTCAGCGCGGATGGGGCGGAGAGGAGGCGGAAGAGGAGGAAATGGCAAGTGATCCTTCTGGTGGGGGCAGTGACGTCATGCCTATTCAGAGTCTGGCACACATGGCTGACTTCATGCTGGGCTGCTTTTCCAGGGACACACGTGTTGTCCGGATAGTGGAGAACAAACTGTACTGGGTCTTCGCACTCCTGGACCCCCGGTATAAAGATAACGTCTCCTCTTTTATTCCGGTAGAGGAGAGGACGAATCGATTGCTGGAATACCAGAGGGAACTCGTGCAGAACATGATGGAGATTTTCCCACCCACCATCGCTGGCGGCAGAGAGGAGAGGGTCTCCCAGAGTCCCACAACATCGATCAGGCCCACAGCCACCAGGGGAACACTCTCCAAGGTGTGGGACACGTTCATGGCACCCCTCGTGCAACTTCCATCACTGCGGGGCCCGCTATCAGCAGGAGGGACAAGTATCGGCGGATGTTGCGGGAGTACCTGGCAGACCGTACCCCTGTCCTCCCCGATCCCTCGGCGTCCTACACTTACTGGGTCTCCAAGTTGGACACGTGGCTGGA